>JAMKCH010084792.1:0-151138 GCA_023653785.1 Ophioderma brevispina
GCATGCACTTTAAAAGATACTATAAAAAGTCAAATTCCTTCCAAAAAGTCAAATAATCAACATAATTTCTAAATTGTTGATTATCGATGCCATGCACTAGATTAGGCAAAAAATATAATTTGCCCTCCTTGATCCCAAATTTTGAAAATTCACCAAAAGGTGCTGTGGTTAGTGCACACACAGTGTGATTGCTGATCCATGGGGTTCCAATCAATAAGAGTCATAGTGTTGCAAATCTTAAAAAAAACAGGCCGTTTTATTGTTACACTAGATATCCTTTGAGAAAGCAAGCTTATTCAAAACTTTTTAGTTGATTCTGTTCTTGTGTTTTGATATTATGAGCGAATGCTTTTTTCCCAAAGGCCCTATTGATGCATAATTTCTGTCCCCGATTAACGGACAGAAAATACAAAATTGTGAATGTCTTACAGATACCCAAATTGCATGTACGATTGAGTACACAGGATCAATGAATAAAAATCTCAAACATTTTTTCGGAAAGTGGGGGGAGAGGTTGTGGATCATCAAATTGCCCCCTTTAATATCATGATGCAAGGTAAAATATGGTCAGGAGGGTGGAGGGTCACAAAATTAAAATAAAATGCCCCCCCCCCCCCCCCCTGATTTAAGTATACAAATACACAACAAATACACGGCGGCCGTTTTCTTAACCGTGTGGTCAGCCAAAACGGAAGCACACCGTGTTACCACATCAGCTACTGCCAAGTAATCAACACTGGCATATAACCACGTAGCTACTACCGAGTAGACAAGGAGGAGAGACAAGCCGTTGTGTGTACACTTTCCATGCTAATGCGGCAAAAATCCAACGGATGCCTGGCCGGCGAGTGGTCTACTTTACTGTGTCCGGTAATCCACGTCTACTCGTTAGTAATGATCGTAAAGCTACCATGAAGAAATTGGCCATGTTAGACTTAATTTGTTTGTTGAATCTCAGATGGAAAAATGTCAATTGTTAGACATCTACGAGGTCAAATTGTGATGTGAGGTCCAAAGTTCAGTCCCATGGAATCCTTTTTAATGCTTTAATAAGTGTCCGCCAACATGTTTCAAACTGTAATCACAACATTTGACGCTGTGTTTCAGTGATACCGACACTAAGCAATTAGGGCCTATTTTTACATATCAGAGCTTTTTGAGAACGTTTTGCTGACTTTGACCCTCCATTTCTGTCATTTTACCCCTGTGATTTTGTAATGAAATTTGTTAAAAGACTGTACCTTAGTGCTATAGGAAGAATTGATGTATTGGACATCATTGGAGTATTTTAATTTGTTTGGACCTCTGTATTACTAGACACTGTTTGTTGCACTGGAACATGAACCTGGCAGCAATATATGGTGTGGAGTAATTTTGATTATGACTTATCAGAATAAACTACATGCATCGGTCATGTTCCCAGTAAGTGAAAACAATTCACTTGTTCCTTCCTCACTTGTTTACCTTGTGGCTTCTAGCAGGAGCAATCCACACCAACAATTTCAGTTAAATTTCTCATTCCTCTCAATTACTAAAAGAAATTTGTTGAAGGATTTTTTTTGTAAATTAGTGTGAGTCCAGTTTTTTTTATTTTACATTAAAATGTTGCTTTTACTTTCAAGTGTGAAGCCCACCACGGGTCTCCCACAGACGGCCTTGCAGTTTGAGCAGGCGTCAGGTTTCATTGACTATAAGCCACAGAATCGGAAATCCACTTAATCATTTTGTGCAGGGTAAATACTGCATAATATTCGGATCTGTTCTTATGATCGTTTTCTAGCAGGGAGTACTCAATAGCAGCTTAATTTCAGCTTGCAAGGCTTGCTCGAAGATATCGGCTGATATTCTGAAAGGTAGTCTAAATTTAGACCCCTGGTTTAAACAGGGTTAGCTCCTACATAGCTGGCCGTTTTTTCCTTCCAACTACTCTAAAAATGTGCTGTAACTTGTGAGAAAATTTTCTCACCCATTACATTTACTTTCACAGTATTTTGAAAGCAAAAAAAAGCCACTCATGTAGGCCTACCCTGGGTTAAACCAGGTCTAAAGTGACTCTGCCTTCAGGATCCAGTCTAAAGTGGGTCGTAAAAAGAACCTTTCCGCACACATTGTTTATATAATCTTATTACAGGACATTCAGATTTAATGTCGGAAGAAGCACGCCTCAATTTTTTGACAAAGCAGATGTTGCCTGGTTCATGAGCCTACCGGTCCACATTAAAAATTAACCGCCCCCCCCAAAAATTGCTATACGTCTATAGTGATGTTATTAATGTCTGCATTCGACAATGAAATCACTAAAGTTCCTTTGGGATCCTGGAATATACCAATCTAAAAAATGAACATGGCAGTGTTAAATGATTTAAAACCTTTAGCTTAGTGTTTTTTGTGATCACCGTAGAACTGGGTGGGGCAACAGAAGAGCTTATGATCTCCATAGAATCTATGAATGTCCCTTAAGGCACATCGGTTTTGGCACTAACTTGTTCGAGTAAAAAATGAGTAAGTAGTAGTGTTTTATTGGGCTGTGCTTTATTCAACAGTACCACATTTTTTTTCATTTGATATACCCTCTACTAACTGTCGGTTTGTTGGGCATTTGTTCGTGTTTGTTTGTGTTCTTATGGTCCCACTCAACAGTTATGTGTTATACTGGAGGCCGATGCGGAACTGATGTCACGGGCATAAAGAGCGTACAACGTGAGTCCTCGGAGACTGCCTCAAAGGCGACGCTTTCAGATGCCAGCGCATGTGCCGCACCTGTGAGTGGTGGAAAGGAGTGGGTGTGGTAGAACAGAGTTAAGCTCTTTCAAGTCTGAAAGGGATCCCTTACGTTTTTCTTAAGTTAATATGGAATATAATTTGGTGGTATTTAATTGTAGCCGCAAATCATTGCTAAAATGTGCTGCTGTCATGTGAACCTAATTTTTGACGGTAATAGAAGTTTTGCAATTTTGTTGAAATGTGGTGAATCCTAAACCTTGATATGGGTATATTGACTGTATTTCATTAGGATGTTTCCCCTCTAATAAATGCCCCTCTTTTAAAAACAATGTTCTTAATATACACAATTATTGTCATACAATGCAAGTAATACATAACTGCTCTAGGTGTTCTGGCATCATAAATCATGGCCCCAAACGCAGGGGGTGTATTTTCTAAATACACTATGGAATAGGAATGGACTGAACTTTGCCGTGGGAACTGAGGCTTTCCTGGTTTTAATGATGGATGGCTACATAATAGAATACCGTTCAAAATAAATACGGAATTCCCCCCTGACCAAGGTAACTTTTCCTGGAAAAGTTAGGCTCCTTAACCTGTTAGCAAAAATGTGAAATATTCACTGTAATGTTTACACATTTAATGTGGCAAAACAAATCCACCAATAGTTAATCTTCTCTTGAAATGAAACGTCATTTATTAGCATTTGATGATGACAAATAAGAATTAAAATGGCACTTTTGGGGGCATGGATTTAACAATTGAGAAATTCCCGGCCTGAGAAGCCCCATAGCCTAGTACAAACACAGGAATACCTCAAAACACTTGATTTTGGTACCAATGGATAGCATAGGGTCATTTTATTTTCGCATTGGTACCAAAATGAGTACCAACATGCCTAGAAATTATGACCAGGCTGACTGATTATAAATTTCAATTTCAATCAGACACCGTGTAAGGATCGACGAAACTGTTTTTTTTCGCAAAAATGTTTGGAATCTCCGTTTTCCACACGGTTTTTGCTCTCTTGCTTGATGGGAATACTGACTAGTTTAATTACTCAGAGAGTTTAGTGCTACTTTTTGAGTCGGAACTATTGCGAAATATCAATTTTCACCCTATATCCAATTATATTTATACTTTCCCCTCACTATATGACGTCATCGTGACGTCATATGGAATTGTGGTACTTAATTTGATACCATGGAACCGAAGAAACTCGAAGCTTATCATGTGGTACCAATTGTATGAGCATCGGATGTTCAGTAATAGTAGGGTGAGCAAATCACAAACATTTTTGAAACTAGTGGTTTTCTATGGCAAATTTGCTGTAGAAATCCAAAAATCCCTTTATTTTTTTTACATACGATGATGTCTGACCTCGGCTAATTGACGAAATTTAAAATGTCAAAAATGACCGTCATTTTTTCGAACTCATCACGCTATTATTTTTAAGGTAGAGCTCCCGACTTTTCAATATGTCTATATATAGGTTTTTGGTCAAGAAAACTCAATCTGACCTTTTCAAAATGGTTAACTCCTACCCAAAAATGATTATGTGTGAAGTTTTGATAATTTCATATTTTTAAAAGTAAGTTATCACCCTGCTATTTTCATATATGCCTATTTTTACGCCAAGATTTTTAGTTTAACGTGAAAGTTTCTGGGAAATCTGAAAATGTCAGGATTGGTGCATCATGTGTCTAGAAATAACATACTAAAAGTCCCCTAAAATTATCTTTGTGCTTTTTCAGAAATAAGGGGGCAAAGGTTGTACAGGGGGAATTACAAAATGTTACATTGTCCTTAAATGTGTTCCAACATTTTTCATTCCCAAGTATCAATAAAAGGTATAGCTTTTGCCCTAATCTAACAACCTTGTAGTATTAATGTACTTGCATCCTATATCATTCAAGGTCATCCTGGGGTAAATATTTCAACATGAATCCAATTATCATTGAACCAGATTCAATTTGCTCGTAAGGTCATATTAAAAACAGAAAATGTTCATTCAATCACCTACATGGATTCAATATTGACATATAAGAGTCACAGCAGTGACCGCCCCATAGAGCCTGTAGAACCCCCATCACACTTGGCCCTGTGGTTTTGCAGGTAATGACCATCACCTGTCTAAATATGTTCCTTGGTGTTCATGTACAACTGATAAGAATTTGACCACATCTTCAACAGAAGAATCCGACCATCTCTGATTAAATTTACCCGAGGATACCTTTATGATCTTTTTTCCCATATAGTTTATTAAACTACAGCCTAGATAAGTGTCAAACTATACCTTTTTTTTAAAGCCTTGGGACATGACAAAAATGTTGGAACACTATTTACTGGACAATTTGAAAATATTTCGTAAATTTTACCCCTGTTCAAACTTTGCCCCCTTATTTCTGACAATTCACAAGAGGATTTTGGGGACTTTTTATATATTCTAGACACATTTCTGCACCCATTCTGACGTGTCAACAGCTTTTACCCAGAAAAATTTCCAACCTATGTTCCATGTTTATTTTCATTCATATCATCTTGCCTATATATTGTCCCTTTCAACCATTACTGGCTTGAAAGAGTGCGGGCATGTCCATTGTGTGTGTTTCCACTTGGTTGGTTTTTTGAAAACGTTTAAAACGTCAGACTTGGGGTTAAAGTGCATAGAGGTTCCTTCATATGTTATGATGTCAAAGGTCATAGACCACAAGGGATCCTACTGGCTAGTGGGTGGTCAACATTGGTTCAAACTCACTCGCGCAAATGCCCATCTTCCCACGCAAATCGCCGTAAGATCCACAGTGTTCATCTAATCCATCAACTCACACGAACGCACGCATCGCTCTCATCATTGCTCTCTCGTCCTCCTCAATCCCATCTCATTTCGGTCAACACCATGTCTCGCATCCCTACACATCACTGATATCCCACTCTTCACATCATAAGAATAATCAACATAATATTCACTAATTGAGTGAGTTGGGATGACTTTCAGCTGAGTCGAGTCAAGATATCAACTAGTAACAAACCCCAACTCACCAGGCCAGTAAACTTACTTCTCTTTCATTAACTCATACTCACGTTAATCCAGCTCAACCTCACCTCAATCATCTAATGCAACACCCGTTGCATTTTCTTGAGTGCTTCTACACCATACTTCATCTCAATGATATCTTTTTCCCTTGCAGCAACTCCCCACATTTCCCTAACTTCATCACCCCCCCATACCTCACTCTAGCCGACGTCACAGCCACCTCGTCATCCAACCTCCCCATTTCCCTGTCGCCCTAGTACGTGAACCCTTCACCGATTTCAACTCATCCGTCATCACACAACGAGTTCGCTTCCAGTTCCAGCCATCCCTCCACACCCTTCTCGCTCCTTCCACACATAAAATCTCTAGCAACACACACTCTCTCTTATGTACATCTCCTCATGGATCCTTTCCAACTTTCTCACACGTCCACTGATTACCTTCTCACTACCACCACTGTACCTCCCTCTCGCACACCCCGCTCACCAGCCACCGTTTTGCAAGGGTTACCTTCACTGGACCCTACTCCTCAAAAGCCTTCTTCACTTCCAAAACTTCTCCCTCAGTCCCTACATTGACTCACATATTGCAAACAATTCATATAGCCTACAACATCTCACTCATTCAAAACCTTCTTTTTTTGCACCCTCCGTGACTACTCAGATCACATTGCAAAAATCAATGGCGAAATTACAGAACCTTGATGCACACCACACATCACCTCAAGTCTTCACAGAAATCAGACCCACCCCACTCTATACCCTCTTGTGTTTTGGCCCACTTCATACAAACTCATTCTACGCTCTAACCATATGTCTTCTGGTATCCCTCTCTTCTCAACGCCCACCTCCATCACTTCCTCGGACCAATCAAACAAATCTTCTCAAGTCTACAAAACACATATACAGCTTCTTTCCCATTAAGTTAGCGCGAATTCCCTGACCATCCTCCTCAAAACAAAAACACTGCATCTATCGTTCCCTTCCCTGGCATATTAAATTGGGGGGGGGGGGCATCTCATCCCTTGCACTATCTTCCGATCCTATTTCTCTAGAACCCTCTCAATGCCATCTCACACGCCTATATGCGCCACAACTCATTGTCCATCCCCTTTTCCTTGTTGGGAACTACCATCACACACTCAAGGCCCCCCGTCCCCATAGGGGGGGGTTGGGGTGTGACACCCCCCCATGACCAAAATTTTGGTCGGCAAAGGTGTTAACATTGTCGTCGAAAGGGGTATAATGTCGGCGCAACTAATTGATCGATTGGCGGCTTATCGGCGGTGGACTCCTCGGCATCCTTTTTTTGTTTTTTTGTTTCATAGTATTTGGTGAATGACTGCTTTTCATAGTATTTGGTGATTGACCATGGCCCCCCCCCCCCCCCTCTTCAGATTTCCGACCGAGTGAAAAAATATTTTGGTCTTCCATGGCGAAGCGCAGCGAGACGGAAAATTTGATATTCTTGAATCCGACCCATGCTTTTGTTCGCAACACAGACGCAACACCCCCCCATTAAAAATGGTCTGGGGACGCCCCTGCAGCTAACACGCCCACTCTTTCGGTACCCCCTCCTCCATCTAACACCCTCTGACACAACTACATCCATTATCACAAGTTATCACCCACTCACTAAGCTCGTTCTCGCTCCACTCTCAATAATCATCTCAACACTGACCTCTGATGAGTCAAATTTGACAATGACCTAGACTCATTTTTGAAGCAATCTATGCATGGACTAACAGTTGATGTCCATTACATCAGGACCAACGGTATCTCAAATTGTATAATGATTATCATATGTTTATTATTAGTCTGATTTATGGTTTAAAAACACCAAATGGTTGAACGGATAACAATATACTTAAATTTGGAGCAAAAGCATGTTGACAGTTATTTACAAAATTATGAAAATTATCAAAATTCACACATACTCATTTTAGGCAAGGTTTAAACCTTTTAAAAGGTCGATTAAAGTTTCTTGACTCCCAAACCCTATATAGAGGCAGTATTGTGTTATCGATCCAAAGTAGGTGATGAGTCAAAAAATTCTGTCATTTTGGCTCCATTTTGAATGTTTCGTAATTTCGACGTCCGACAAATCATCGATGCAACATAAAGGTAATTTTTGGATTCTACAACAGCAAAATTGGCCATAGAAGACCACTCTTGGTTTAAAAACATTTTTTCAGAAAAAAGTCCAGATTTGCCCAACCCTACGTGATATGGGAAAAAGCATCTAATTAAAAAAAATGCTTTAAACTTGATTTTCCTTGCTTCCATCGGACTGTTAAAAGCCTTGCAAAAACGTTCGTTTTTATTTGCATCAATTTGTAAATGAGTCGTGTCAGGAGAAGGTCGACCTGCTGTGTGAAACTTTTTTGCCCATTAAATGTGTACATTTCCTTGTACATTTTACATTTTTGCCACAGGTTAAGGAGCCTATCTTGTCTAGAAAAATGCACATTTTGTCCGGGGGGGGACTTATTGTTTTTTGAATGCTGTGATTCATGCGTACCATACCAGTGGTGGGTCTGTAGCAACACCTGTACCCCAATACCAGGGGGTGTATTTCTAAATACAAGTGGGAATAGAAGGGATTTTTGAACTTTGCATGGGAACTGAAGCTTCCTCATTGGGTTTTGGATGGGTGTCGTGTAGGTGAAGGAGTAATACACCCACACAGCTTAATTAATTTTCTTGTCTTGCCAATTGGAAATAACTCCCAAGTTTACTTAAAAATAGACCAGTTTAAAACCAATGTTGGTGTAAAGAAGGGCTTGGCTCTTAATATAGAGTCCGGATGGACAAATGACGATGTTTAGCAATTGCAATTGTAAAGATATTTTCAATGAGTTAGAAATGAAATGTTCCGTTGAATGGAACTTCATCTTTCAACTTCATAAATGTTCTTTCATTGCACAAATGAAAAACATTGGTTATGTATAATAAAAGCAAGGTAATCCTTGTCATACAGCGCGTGGGTTCACAGGTTGAAAGATGCAGGACTCGTATCATTAGGAAAGCGGTGTTTCGAGCCCTGCCAAGGCCAACGTGTTGTGTCCCTGGGCAAATCTAATCTCAATTGGCTCGCCGACCCAAGCGAATTTGGGGGGGCTTCAAGTTAAATGGGGGATATTACAATCTATGTGTTGATAGGGATGTGCGTTTGGCCGGCAGCCACCTAGATGAAAAGCGCAATGATTGGGGACTATTTTTCCTCCTAATGCGGCGTAATATAATAGGCACAACCTATTTATATTATGATTATTAAGCTCCGCACTTTAGCTATGCTTGAGTTGACTAGGGTAAGGAGGCTATCATTCTATCAAATGACAGGATCTACTAGGTCTTATCTACTACACATTACGCATGTAACTGTTGTGAATTTTAGATGATTTGCGAATGGAACTAAAGAAGTATGTATAAATGTTCACTGGCGATGTTACTTCAAAGCTAATTGATGTAAAAAAATGCAGGATACAGAAAAAAATATGGATATAATGTCGTCGTCATTCGCATTATTGTTTTAAAAAATGCGTCAATTGACTGTTTGTCACTAACTTGATGGTCGATTTACAGCTGTTTAAGTCTCTTTATTATGACAAACCAAATAAACAAAAGTGTATTGCTGGTGACAATTTTGACGACTGTTTGAATTATTTAGTCTTGTCGCAATTTGAATTTTTCTTTTTTCTTCAAAAACCGTGTAAAGGCACTATCGGTGATTTGCTAATCAAGAAAATTGAAAAATCACATCAAAATCATATTTTTGCATGCTTGTAACAAGTATAGTAATGTAACATACCATGCAGTGATTAGGCCAAAGCAACCTAATAAAGACAAACATTGAATATTATTTTAGTCTTTCTGTCCGTACAGACACTACTACACATAATGAAGGAAAGATTCTATCTTTAACACTGCGTGTTTTATGTCCGTTTCCTTCACTTTTTTCAGTTGGAAAGATAATTTAATAGATTTCTACTGACCTACTTTTAAGCTGTTTCCTGCAAATTTTTACACTATCGGGTGGATCACGATTGTGGCTTTAAACAGTCTTTCTATGGAGATAGGCATTTCTACCTTTGTAGGCCTTATGGCAAGATTCCCACATGGATCTTAGCATAGAAGTAGCTTTTGCATGTCCTACTTTATCTCGTCGTCATTGTTATCCCCACTGCTTAAATTGTGTTAACAAATAGAGACAATTTGGCATGGGTCAACAGCTGTGATTTGTCCTAATATGGATTTATTTATAATTCTCATAAAAGGAGGCTTCAAAATGACAATGATATTTCATAACATACTGCTTCTAAAGATCTGTCAATTGTCTTTGAAATAGCAGATGCTGATACTGTATTTATATTATCACTAATGGCCACAAGCAAAGACAGAATCAGTTATATTATGCTTTTTTTGCCAAGTCAGTGAGCTGTTATAGGTAAATTGGCATTTTCTCCATTTTTTTCTAAGCTTTTCCCCCTCCAATCTGTTACATACATAAAACTTGCTCCTATTCCAAACAATAAAGAATCCATAAACAGTGGCAAAATTTTGTTTCAGTCCATTTTAACCAAATGATGATATCTTATTATATTAATATAATGATATTAGTTTGTAGATTGGCAAACACGTCCTGGATGAAGGCGGAAGTTCGCCTACGCATACCAAAGTCGGTATGGTGAACCTGAGATTGCATTTCACTTACAGTTTTTTCTGCTTGTGTGTTTATTTTATTTGGGGGGGGGGAATAGTTTGAATGTTTTCAGTTTAATCCACATTTTGGTAGAATGATGGGCTTTGGACACCCCCAAACATCTGCCTTTGTTATTGAATTTGGTTATTGGGGTGAACTTTCTCTTTCCTGTGTTCTCAAAGGTGCTAGTATTTACACAATTAAGTCCCGTTAGGTAAGAAGACTTCAATGGCTGACTCACAAGATTCCCAAGAATGTTGCCCCTCGATTTCCAACTAATCGCATTTTTTGCTATACATAATGGTTGGCTCATACTAATCACTTCGAAATTGAGCATGTAGATTGAACTCTCTTAGTTTTAAGTTGCCTATTTTTATTTAATTAAGACAAAACCAAATTATATTTGAAGTCTCTGAGGGCTTTAATGCCAAGATTTTGATAATTTACACAATTCTCAATTGATGACATAAAATGGCATTGGGAGCTCGCTTATTATCCATATGACAGAGGTAAAGATGAAACACTAGTTAATTAAGATGCTTTCATATTCCACCGTCCGCTTTCGGGAAAAAAAGGGGGCAGTACATAAAATTTTAAAGAAACTAAAAAGTATCATAGGACACCAGCTGTTTGAGCAGTGTGAGAGGGAAGACCAGACATTTTGGCCGTAGAATTGAATTCCCATTCCTCGCGACATATTGTTTGGTCTTCACATAGCAACTTAGGATGTTTGGGGATTAGGAATTTACATTCAACACAGTTTTGGATGAGTTTGATCTCATTCACATTTTGTTCCTTTTGTTTTTATCGTTAAATTATCTCTTTGGTCATCAGGTTCATTTGGTGATGGTTAGATATACACCAGGCATTAAAGGACATTCAGACTAGTGTACTCTCTATAGGATGGGGAGTCACTCTCTCAAAGAACTTTGAAAGTGCTTTAATAGCCCCTGTGGACAATTGGTATCACAATCTCTATTTTTACAAGACGGCCATCAGCCGTCTTGTTCTGTTTTGATGGGAGTTGTTCTTCTTCTTTCTTTCTTTCTTCTATCTTTCCCTTGTTCTTATCTTTCTTCTTTCTTCTGCTTCTTTGGCAACACTTCAACTGCGCTTAGTTTTCACAGGTCATCATTTGACGTATTTTTGACTAGACTTACATAAAATGACCGCTGACCCTTCCCATTTATGTCATATGCCATTGACCCCTGTCTGACCTTTGACTGGCCCCAGGCTTCAAATCTGTAATTTACTTGTCAAATTATCTTCTTCTACAAGATTACGCCGATATCAACAAACTGGTTCAGAGAACCACTGAACCCTTTGGCTTCATTATAGGGTGTTCAGGGATAAGAGTCAAGGTCATTAAGTGGGTCAATTTCCGGCTTTGAAAGCCAACAATTGGTAAAAATATTAAAAAATCGCTGTCCTTACAAATTACGTAACAGAGTGACGTCATTAAGCACAATGTATTGGATACTGAGGCATGGTCTTTGGGTTTTTCACATTTTTCAGGATCAATTCATTAAGGGGGTCACTTCCGGTCAAAACCCAAAAAAAAAAAAAATAATTCCAAAATATTCAAAATTTTTATCTCAAAACTCAAACATAGGTATAATGACAGTGGACTAAGTTACAGATTGCCTTTCCATGTCCCTGTTGTAATTGCAAGGTATTTTTATTTGGGAGGTCAAGTCATGTAAGGTCATTTCCGGTTTTAAGGTCAATAATTTCAAGAATTTTTATCTCCATAACTAAACATAGTAGAATTTTTTTTATTTGTATTTGGAAATGCATTTTTGTTGTTACCTCAGGTTTTTTTTTTTTATAACCGGGATCAAAGGTCAGTACCAGGGGGTCAAAAGGGTCATTTGTCCCAAAAAATGTTAAAATAGACCACTTGGATTTAAATCTCAGCCTATAGAGGACAGATAAAGCCCGTTATTACTATTACTACAGTATATCCTTAATATTGAAGAGTCTATGATAGTCTCGACCCCAAGGTCAAAGTTCAAGGTGCAAAGGTCGAAATTTCAAACAAGCGCCGATTGGACCCTTAAATTTGACAGGATAATCCTCGGGATGTCGTAAATACATAAATTACAGTTGCCCTATTCGTGACCCGGGGTCAATTATAGGGGTGGAACGTCATTCCCTGACAGCCTTGGATTGAGTGAAACTCAATAATATGATCCTTGTAAAGTTGTTACATGTAAACCTACATTTACTCATTTGTGACATATTGGTGAAGTTTCAAGGGGTCAAAGGTCAAGTCACCTCAAGGGGTCATTAGGGGACACCATCCATTCCCAATACGGCAGTTTGGTAAATTAGATCTGTCCCAAGGTCTAGTTTCTTCTGTGTTTCTTTGTCTTAGCCTTTGAACAGTTCCAACTCCCAAAATGTTGCCTAAAGACCACATTGATTCAGACCTCCAAATGGTGATCATAACCACTTCGCCGTTTTCCACAGAAGTGTATTGAAGTCTATCCCACAATGCATCAGTTTGTTGGGAAATTTTACCTCAATAAGGTCCAAAATCTATTCTTTACACATAAAAAACCCTGACTTGAAATGTCTTATGGTTCTTAACTTCTTGACGCTTTTTATCCCTAATAACTGAACATATGTTTATGTCAGTACAGTATCGAGGCACATTGCAACTGCATTGTGGGATTGGATTTTAAAAACAACCACTTGTTTTAACCACCCCTTGTTAGACACGCAACCATCAAATTATAATACCTTTGCTGAAATTGGAGTTTGATCTAATAATCGGCTTAACCTATTTTGTGTAAATTCAGTATCCCATAGGCACGGTGTAGTTAATTCGGCGGACCACAATTCATACAAAATGGCTCATTCACTTTGGCCTTATTCATTTGGGGTATTGGTTTAACTAAGCTCTGCCTTTTCAAAAAATGTGGCATCCTTCACATAAATGTTCTGAATGTCCTTTAAGTAATGCTGAAATCAACCTCTGGGTTAAGGTTTTTGAAACACTGCATGTTTTCTATCAAACCTTAATTCTAACATATCAACAGAGATTGCATCTCACTTTTAAATTTTGGTTAGTGAAATATATGAATTGAAAAATGCGGAGCTGCAAGAATGACTGTTGACAGCACTCAAATTTCACATTATCCATGGTTGACGTGGGACTGACCTGGTGTTATTCTTTCCATATTATAGTGAAGTTCTAAGGACGATAAGACTGTAAAGTAGCTATATTATTACACTTGTTCTAATTATGCTAAACTTCAGTAAATTTATCCGCTTTATGAAAGGTTAGTCACACTAAGACAGCTCCCGACCCAACCACTTCCCCCTACACAAGACCGCATTTTTTCAAAATCGGCTACCGGCTTGTTCAAAACGGTGCAATTTACATTTTTATCCCAGACCAGTGATGATATTGCTGACTATCCCCGTCGTCAACGAGACAAAAGGGATGCTGAAACGCCGGAGCAGTAGCGACGCATCATGGAATAAACAGATCCGCATTGTTTATTGGCGACGCCACTTGTTCCATCCCCCGATTAGAAGTCGCCGACCTTGAAGCGACGGCACAAGTTGGGGGGTGCATGTCGCTGTCAATACTGCTCTGTCGATGGTCGCCGAGTTGTTGAACGCCAATAAGGTACCGTCACATGAAGACACCCGCACGCGACCCCCACCTCTTCCCAACTACACAAGACAAATTTCTTTCAAAATCGGCTGCCAGTCTTGTTCAAATTACCAAGACGGAATCTCAATTTCTAGCAGTAGGCGATCAAGCTGTCACTTGTTCATTTCTCATCATCAGTCGAGACCTTAAACACAGCACAAGTTGCGGTCATACTTTGCAAGTCGCGACTATTCTCTGGTCGCCGAGTATAACGTCGCACGATTTAACATGTCCAGTTGGCTTGAATTTCTCTCCCGTCTGGAGCAGACTCATTGCCGACGACACTTCCAACTCCACGCAACCACTCATGATGCGTACCAACTTATCGGCTACCGCTTGCAAACCGCTCGTGTTCAAGCCGACCTCCCGATTCCAAACCCGCCACCATTTTTTAAGCTGCAACGAACAAATTGTTGCGTTTTTTTTTTCTCTTCAAATTTTCATGTGCTCCGACCACACAAAATGTCATAGAAAAAATAAAAAAAAAATGAATACTGTACAGGACCGTCCCAGACCTTGCCAAACTGTACGCTGAAAAAGAAAATTACTCACGAATTGTTCAAAAATGGCCAATCGGCCACCAGTCTTGAGCAGTCGGGAAGCGGTTTTCTAGCAATAATGGGTAAGACTACAGCCGACTGTACCGCACAGGCCAGACCTTGCCAACTACCATGAAAAGAAAAACTGTACTCTGCTCACGATTTTCGAAAATTGGGCCCAATCGGCACCAGTCTGGAGGCAGTCTGGAAGTGTTTTCCCTTAGCAAAATCTGCTGTGTGGACTGAACCTTAAGGAAAAGCTTTATGTGGGATTAAAATCAATTTTCTTCATTAGTGGATAGGAATATCACTTTTATAGATGCTATATCATAGTTTTGAATTCCACTAAAAACCTCTTTTGAGAACACATTGCAATATAATTTTAAATAGTTTCCTTAAGAGGCCTTTGAGTTATCCGAACAGTGGTCCAAATACACACCACCTAGGCAACAAAATCCAGATTTCTAGCTGAAATAACTGCCACACATGGATGATGATGGCCATGGTGAGTAAAGTACTTGATTGACTGTGCACAGACATTTGGTCCCCCACTTTGCTATAATCTGTTCTTGTTTATCTTATACTCATGGTGCCTACGGCAAAATACTCTCTTCTTATGAAGTAATTACAAAATGACCATAACCCCCGGCTTAGAATCGTTGGTATTCTAGATATTCCCATTCCCCGGTAATGGGCACATGTGGTCCAGTTGATCAGCAGGTCGGGACCGCGCACGCCAAAGGTTGTGAGGTGCGAGCCCCGTTGGGGTCAATGTGTTTCGACCTTGGGTAAGGCGCTTTAACCTCAATTACTCCCCTCCATACCCAGGTTTATAAATTGTTACCAGCATTTTCAATTGTGGAAGGTAACAGACTCGCTGTAGATGAGGTGGGGCGATCCCACAGCAAACATTAGATGGAGGAGTCTGGCCAATCAGCTCGAAAGAGAGATGGGCACGCCGTTCCTGTGTACACAGTTCCGTTCCCCTTTACCTTTACCTAATGGCCAAAAATGCCACTGCATTTAAAAACTGGATTTTGTGCATGATTGGTGTGGTACAACTTAATAGAATCAAATGAGTAGAAAATTTGCTTGTAATGTAACGGTCGCATCCTGTCACGTCTTGTTCAGTTCTTTACTGTGTCTGACAGAATAAAGTACATAACTATGACGTGTTTATTCTATATTGGATCAACTGACGTGACTCTTAGATACAAATCAAAATTGTATCCCAAGATTCACTGGTCCATCACTGAAGTCTAACCCATTACGTTGGTCATTGTGGTAATTTGAGCAAACACAATCTTCCCTTTTCCTTTCACCTTTTCTTCAACACTTTTTAATAAGTTTTCATATATCACAAAAAAAAATGCATATTTTTTAAGTATCAAACTTGATAAGAGTTAGAATTTAGCGAAAAGTTGGCGGGGGGGGGCTATTCTTGGACCGGTACACTCTTTACAATTATTGAAAGCGCGTGATGGCCATTACTTTAATTGGAAACGATGCCGAGGCCAGATTCTTCCCACAAAATAATGATCCCCAGCCCAGTTTCAATCGTCGTAGAAACTACCTGTTCCAAAAGTCTCATCTTTAGTCTCATTCTTAAAACAATTCAAGGTATCTTCAAATTCATGATCCTTATGGTTTTTTTACTTCACGAGATGCATTGGCACTACCCATGAGAAAATCAACCCATCGACGAAAGAACATATGCAGTCAGACAACACGTTGACAGTTTTGTAACGTGTATGTAGCAAACGTGGTGAATGGAATCATTTAACCTAATCATACCTAAGATTTTACAACTGTTTATAATCCCCAGAACACAGAATTGCATGATTATACAAATAGTAACCCTAAGTAGCACATTTCAAGCACATCTGTGGAAAAAATTAAGTCGAACTGATTTCACTGATTTGGTAGTTTAAAGGTGTCCACATTTACCAAAAAAGTGAGGTTATCGTAGGGGGTGGGGAAATTGGTTTTAAAATAGGAGAGTTTTTTGACTGTCTTAAATGCGTAGTTCCCAATGTATGGGCACCAAAGGTCCACATCCATTGCATTCATGGGCTTAACTTGTTTCCCCCTACTTCGGTAAGTTCAACTTTACGACACTCAAACTGTTCCTTATTTTTATCCTATGAGCTACTCCATCTATAATTTGCACTGTTTTTTATCCAAATCAGTCCAGTTTAAAATTTTGACCCCTTCCCACTGAAATAACCCTTTTTATTTTATTGGATTTTTGCTTGTTTTTAGCCCATACTAACTCCAAAAACTTTTGCCGCCGATAGTACAACATACTTTTTGGAATCTTATGAATAAACTATTGACTTTGGTATAACTGTCAACATGATTGGATCAATTTCAAAATTTAAAACCCCTGTTTTGGACCTTTGACTCCCAACAAACAATTTTCCCCCACCCCCTACCGATATCAGTTTTTTGGGTAATGGTTGACAACCGTTTACCTACAAATCAGTTGAAATCAGCGTCTTTACTTTTTTTCACAGATAAACTTACTTTAGAGATACTAAAGCGAAATTAAGCCACAACATAAAAATGTGGCTGTCTTTGGTTGCCAACTCTCAATATTGTTTAATTTACAACTGTAGACCACAACTCATTTACGATTCCTAATTGTTTTTAGAAAGTTAGGAGAAGGAAGCTCCTTGACTTTAAGTAGTTGTGTGGAAGTAAATTAATTGCGGAAATGTTATTTTTATTATTCCTATGAGAGCAATGACCAATCAACACAGTTCGTGGATAAGTGAAGGCTCATATAAAATGCACAAATATTAAATTTGATCCTATGCTAACCTGTTATTGTAATTTTGATCTGTTCCGAGGCCAAGCTTGGACACGTCCCTTTGTCTATAAAATTGTGTGGATGCCCGTGACAAACCCATTTTCAATAGAAGAGTGCGTATTGGAATTCCTCTGACTTTGACATGGCAACATTCACGAAAAATATTCTTGCTAATCTCGTTATGGTATCAAATGAGTTGAGAGGAAAGGTTTTGAACTGTGTCACTACTGGGCCCATTTCAACAACATTTTGTCTCTTATTTTTGTTCTTTTTAAGCATGTGTTTTCATGAAAATTGACCAAGTCTTTTTCTTTTTCATGCCAAATTGCACACATCAGACATTAGTTTGCTTGACCAGAACATGTTTGTAATCTCACATGATTTTCAATGTGAAGGAAGGTCACATTATTTTCATGGAAGAGTTCACATGATTTTCCTTGGAAGAGTCCCCTGGTTTTTCTGGGTAGAGTCACCTGAGTGTCAATGGGAAGGTCACATGATTAAACATATGAAGGTAACTATTTCATGTGAAACATATTAATGTCAAAAAAATTTCAGGTGACGGTCCGCATGATTTCATGTAATTTCATGTGAATGTCATGATTTCATGTAAAGGTAACATTATTTCAGTAAATGTCACATGATTTTTGGGAAAGATAGTGATTTATGTGGCATTGATTGGAACATATAGACATGTGGACGTCACCGCCAGCAAGCTCTCCCTAAACAGTATGCGTGCACACCGGTGGGGCTTGTGCCTTTTAAAATTTGCGCTTCATCATATAAATAGCCTATTGAATAGACCGGTATGCAATAGCAGCCATGTTGGTGACAAGATAGGACGCTATTCCAGTACCTACAATACATTCACCTGTCAATGATCCATGTGCAATTAGTCTACCTGGATCGATTGACAGCTTAATGTCTTGTAGTTGGATTGTATTCATCTTGTCCACCAACAGGTCCTGGTGGCTACGTCTCATTGAATCCGGTCTGTAGTGCTGTTTTTGTATGTGACAGCCTTATCCCCCTCGTTACTTCAGTTGTGTTTGTAAACATTGACACATCTACTAAATATCATGTGAGTTTTATCTTATGGGTGTCTTTGAGAGCAGTATTTGAATCACATGGTCAAGTGTGTTCAGTGTCATTAAACTCACATGAGAGCAATTGTACATGATCTCATGTGGTAGCAAAGAAAAAATGTGAATCAACAGTAATTAGCAATATTTTGCGATTCATCTGGGTCGATAACTTAAGTTACAAAAATGTCTTTCATATCTAAAACACCATTGCATTTTGGGATTATTATGACTTAATGTCAGTATTTAGTTTTTAATTTTTTTGATAGATCCCAGCCATATTACAACTGGCTGTCAGATACTTGTGAGCGGGCTAGGATTAATGTTTAAGGTGTCAACATAGCAAACCTGGCGTATTAAATAAGGGGGCAACAAGAGATCTTCACGGTGTCCGTCAGGGTCCTAAAATTAACATTTCTGATTTTGCACTATGTTAAAAGTGCTGTTCTATTCTACAAAATATTCCCCATGTGAACGGCTTAAGGTGAATCATTTCTTTTGTACAAACATTGGTGCATTTTCTAATTTCTATGGAGCAAATCCTAAATTCAGCCAATAATTGGGGTGAAATCACTCCATATCACATATATGGATGCCCCAAAATCTCTTCTTGCACCTTGAATAGTCTAAGAATATCTAGCAGTTGCAATTTTATCTAGAGAAATGATTATGAACTGCAAGGTTTTTGACAATTGCTGATTTGCCAGGTTTGAAGAGTCCAACTTCAACACAAAACAAGTATTGTGACTTGCAATACCCAGCATCATTAGTAATTATTATTTTTTTTTATATTAAGTTGTCTCACTTTTCTCTGTGGGCTGTATTTGAACTAACATGTGTCATATCTTTATTCCTGTTGGAGTATAGTATGATATTGTTAACCTGTTTTTAAAGAGTTGTCTCATCAAAAATCTTATATGATACACACGTATCTTTTCTGGTCAAAACGATCTTTATGAGTTTTCTTCTTCACTTTGTGTTTTTTGCCGGTGCTGCAGCCCCCCCATCAGAAACGGGGCGGACGCCAGCTCGGAAGAGGAAACCACTCGTCGTCGAGTTTGCCAGCGGCATTTGAATGTTCACAATTTTTGTACCAAAGAAACAGTTCTCAGCTTAATCCTTACAGATGGGGATATTTTTTATGTAAAGCTTTACACCAGTGCCAAAATCATAATTTTCACATTTTTTCAGGACACCTGTTATTTGAAATCTCTCGTTGCACCTTTAATGCAGTATTTTATTTTTTAATTTTTGATAAGATTAAGAGAGACAGCAATTTTTATGTTGTACGAGACCTGTGAGCGGGCTAGGAGTAATTAGGCGTAATGTTATGTGAAACATAGCAAACATGAGCGTTATTAAAGGGCAACAAGAGAGTTTAAACATATGTGTACCTAAAAAATTGGATAAATTCTGATTTTGCACTAATGTAAAGCTTTCTATCAAAAAATATCCATTGTGAAAGGATTAAGATGAGAATCATTTCTTTATACAACCATGTGCAATTCTAATTTACTATAGGAGCAAATAATAAATCAGCCCAATGTATTGGGGTTTCGATTCTATATGAAATCACTCCATATGACACAATATATGGATGCCCCAAAATCTCTTGTTGCACCTTCAATAGTCTAAGAACATCAAGGCAGTTGCAGTTTTATCTAGAGAAATGTTTATGAACTGCAAAGGTATTCTTGACAATAAATTGCATGATTTTGCCAGGTTTGAAGAGTCACAACTTTCAACACAAAATCAAGTATTTGAACTTGCAATCACCCAGCACATTAAGTAATTATTAAAGTTGGTCTTGGTGGGCATGTATTTGAACTAACATGGTGTAATATCTTTATTCCTTTGGAGTATAGTATGATATTGTTAACCTGTTTTAAAGAGTTGTCTCACAAAAAATCTTACATGATAACACACGTATCTTTTCTGTCAAAACGATGCTTTATGATTTTTCTTCACTTTGTGTTTTTGCCGGTGCTGCACCCCCATCAGAAACGGGGCGGACGCCAGCTCGGAAGAGGAAACGCAAATCGTCGTCGAGTTTGCCAGCGGGCAATTTGAATAATGTTGGGGGCTCGGGAAAAAAGAAATCTCCGGGCAGCTTTTCCATGGGGTCAGGTGGCGAGGGTGTTCCAACAGTAAGTTTTAATTAATCACTTTGACCATAAAAAGTTTTAGTATAACCACATGTATAAAATTACCAGCAATTCTGTTATTAAGAGAACAAATTTTTGTTTCTTAGAGATTCTAATAAGGTGGCATGAAAAAGCGGAACCTTACTGGCAGATCAAGGAATCTAGCAGCTTTTATTGCCGATTTGCAGAATTTTTACTCAAAAAAATTTGTGCAAGTCCGGTACATTATACTTGATTTAATTGAAAGTCAAATGAAAGTTTCAGATTTAAAATGTTGAACAAGAACCGTACAACTATAAGTGTAGACTGTGCCGCAGATGTAGAGTTAGAGTTAAGTTAAAGGAATATTATTCTTCAACGAGTCAAGATCTTCCAAAAGTGGCGTCAAATACGCCTTTTATTATTTGAGTTGCCACTGATGATGAAAGAATGAAGAATTAGACTGACAAAATTACAACTGAATATGGCTCTCCCATTTTAACATCTTTTTTCTTCATTTCAAATTTCTGTTGAGTTCTATCTAAACTTTTATATCCCACTTTCTCTATTTTCTAGTGTTATTTTCATATTACTACTATTATTTCTCATTTCTCATGCCCTAGATAGAAGATCGTTGTTTTGTCTCATTTCGATGTGTTTGTTCTTATCTTGGGCCAGATATGTAATTGGGACCAGCTGCTTAATTGATTTCTTTTCAGGCATCTTAATAAGACATCATTTTGTCCACATGATTAATGTACTTCATTGTTAAGTAGCGTTTTGTGATGATTATCTAAATTGTTTTGTCAATGGTAACAGTACAATTATGTGAAGCCAGCGATGTCATCAGGTGAATAAAACATATAACAAAATCTACTTTCTGACATCTCTAAAATTTCCACACCACTCGCAACATTATCGCCAAAATCGGGTGTTTTCGGTCGGCATGGTAGATATCATAATATTAGCATTTACCACATTTACCATGACTGAATTTCATATATTTCAATGCATGAAATGCTTTTTTGTTATGAATGATAGACATCCAAAAGGCAAAAGTCATCAATTACAATAAGAAAGAGCTGGCTTTGTTATAATCTTGATTTTTTAATTCTGGGACACAAATTATCAAATCACTGCGTACGTGCATATTCTTTCCACGGAAGTGCGTCTCTCTATGCAGCCCTGACGACCACGGTATAGAGCAACACGATTGGTCAGCCTTACAAGGTCACTCACACGTACGTTTGAGTGTTCTTTGCGTGTACGCTTGTATCAAGCTCTCTGTGTGAATGCTGTGTACCAAAATTAAAGAATCGGATTATAGTGACAGAATAGATAGCTATGGTAAAATGCATCTATACCGTATTGTTCCTAATAAACGCCCCGGGGGCGGTGCATTTTTCAAAAGAGGGGGCGTTTATTACAGTCAAAAATGGAAAGTCAAAAATCCCCACAAAAATCACCTTACAGGCTTACACAGTTTATAAAAGATTACTGGGGGTCCAGATGTCGTTATACACATGAAATCCACGAACATCACTTTGTACTTTGTAGAAAGTATTGATGACAACAGCGATTATGAAATGGATTACGACAGTCCTGGCCATTAAATCATGCGATTTAGGTAAGCTTAACTCATTTTCTTGAATTGTTTTATCCAAAAATCATAGGGGGGCGTTTATTAGAGCAGGGGCGTTTATTAGGAACAACACGGTATGAATGGGGGGTATATTCAATGGTAGCTCTAACTGGTTATACAATCCTATAGAAAAGACCCTGTTGGCGATGTGCAAATGAAATACCAACGGTCTTTTCAGTTTTTTGAGTCCTTCAACAATGCAGTCATACTATGCCCCACAAAATGTGAGGTTTGCCCAGGAAAAATACAAGGATGAAATTTGTTTGTGGCACCTTGACAATGGTCAACAGTCAAGTAGTAGAAAAAATAGCTGTTGGCCCCATCCAGAAGTTCAAAAGCTTTGGTTCAACCTTAATCAGATGACTTGCACATTTTCCCCTTCATGCGCCGTAACTTTGGCACAAAAACGTTATTGAGTTCTTAAATTTATGCAAATTGCTTATTTAAACAGTTAAGATTTACAGAATTTGTTCACAATTTTTTTATATCAATATTTTGTCTGAAAATAGCCCAAACAGTATTCCAAGGGGTGTAGGGTGCAAATAAGGATTCTAAAGGGCAGTTACTGATTCAAGGCAGTTATTGAAGGGCCCATCAATTTAGAAGGCAATTACATGTTAAAAAATAGAAAAATAATAGGATAACTTCTAGGGCATCAAGGCAATTGCCTTTGGTGCTTTTGGTTATTTTGCACCCTGGTTTAGGCACATTCACCTGGTGATATAATCCTGGTTTTGATGTAATATCTAATGAGTATTGTTTCATTCAGTTGTATCTGACAGGACATGTTTGTTAAATGACATCCAAAAGTATATTGGTTGATAAATCACAATTAAGAAATACCCAAGGTTACATTTTGGAAGGTCCTATTGAACTTCAAAAATGAAAGGTTAAATTACAGAGCTATATTTTGACCCAAAGGATGTATTGAGTTAATCCCACAATGCACCAGTTTTTGGAAATTTCACCTCAATAAGGCCATGTGATCCCACAAAAGTCCTATTCATAACACATAAAAATCCTGATTTTTACACTCATTTTAGCCCACAAAGCATTGGTACTTTGGTAATTTTTTGCATGATCGTGAAATATCTTGTGGTTCTTAAACTTCATGAACACTTTTTATCCCCAAGTACTGATGTGTGCTTTGTACCATACAATTTAGGCACCTTGCAATGCATTATGGGATTGATTCAAAATACCCTCTGATTTGTATTCATATACCAGGCAGCAAAATACAACTGTTTGTTGAAAAAGATGTAGGTATATAGTAAATTATGTATTAAAATAATATAAATCATTGAGAAGGTCATTTAGTAGATGAGGGTTAAATTTTGAAACTTTACTTAAAAGTTTTTACACAAATTAATGACCCTAATTGTTTATTTTGGTTTTATTCTTTACAAAATTCTTAATACTGAAGTGCATTTTTTTTGCATATTTTGATACATTTTAAAACTTTATTGTATTATTTTAAGTCTTAAATACATCAACCACACAATGTAAATTTTGTATGAATTGAAGTTCAATCAATTAGAAGAAATTAAACTATCCAGCCGACTCCCAATTTTTTTTTCCGCTCGAGGGTAAGACTACTTTTTTGTACCATTTGATTAACACCAATGTTTCTATTCATGTTTATTCAGGGAGTAGATTAACATTTTCTAGAAAACAACACAATTATCTTCAATATGAATTTGAGATGTTTGATTTACAAACCTAGTTATTGTGGAAGAGTTACTTTTTCGATATAAAATTTTTAATGGCCCCTGTGTTAAGTTTATCTTGGCATCAAACTTAAAAAGACTTTGTCAAAAATTGAGCTCACTTAGAACAACCGTGTGTGTGTGTGTGTGTGCATGTGCATGTGTGCGTGTAGATGACATGTGAGGGTTGAATATGATCATGTGTATGTTTGAAATCGGCAAATAGATCTAATATAAGTAATAGCTCGACAGTGCAGAAAAAATATTAGAGCAAAACGTATAATTTGACTTTTAAAGAAAAAAAAGTCAGTGTAAATGCTAGCATCACTACAAGACCAAACTACAAAAAAAAAAAAAAAAAAAAAAAGGCAGGCTCCAGGTCCGATAATTATTACGCTGTCACCAGGAAATCATCAGAATCATTTCGCTTCAACTAGGGCGCAACCGTAGCGCAGCTCCTATCAGCACTTAGATTGTAACATTCCCCATAACAGCTCCCCAATTGTCGCTTGGGTCGACGAGGCAATTGAGACTAAGTATCTTGCCTAAGGATACAAACAGCACTGGGATGGATAAGGGACAGCTATGGGTTAACACCCCTACTCTTTTCGAACCTAGCTGTGACAAGCATGTATGGATGTGACTTTCCCATACATGGGACCGACGGCTTAACATCCCCTCCGAAGGACGGGGCTCTCACATGGTTTATTTGCCCTAAAAAAAAAAAAAAAAAAAAAATTATCTTCAATATGAATTTGAGATGTTTGATTTACAAACCTAGTTATTGTGGAAGAGTTACTTTTTCGATATAAAATTTTTAATGGCCCCTGTGTTAAGTTTATCTTGGCATCAAACTTAAAAAGACTTTGTCAAAAATTGAGCTCACTTAGAACAACCGTGTGTGTGTGTGTGTGTGCATGTGCATGTGTGCGTGTAGATGACATGTGAGGGTTGAATATGATCATGTGTATGTTTGAAATCGGCAAATAGATCTAATATAAGTAATAGCTCGACAGTGCAGAAAAAATATTAGAGCAAAACGTATAATTTGACTTTTAAAGAAAAAAAAGTCAGTGTAAATGCTAGCATCACTACAAGACCAAACTACAAAAAAAAAAAAAAAAAAAAAAAGGCAGGCTCCAGGTCCGATAATTATTACGCTGTCACCAGGAAATCATCAGAATCATTTCGCTTCAACTAGGGCGCAACCGTAGCGCAGCTCCTATCAGCACTTAGATTGTAACATTCCCCATAACAGCTCCCCAATTGTCGCTTGGGTCGACGAGGCAATTGAGACTAAGTATCTTGCCTAAGGATACAAACAGCACTGGGATGGATAAGGGACAGCTATGGGTTAACACCCCTACTCTTTTCGAACCTAGCTGTGACAAGCATGTATGGATGTGACTTTCCCATACATGGGACCGACGGCTTAACATCCCCTCCGAAGGACGGGGCTCTCACATGGTTTATTTGCCCTAAAAAAAAAAAAAAAAAAAAAATTATCTTCAATATGAATTTGAGATGTTTGATTTACAAACCTAGTTATTGTGGAAGAGTTACTTTTTCGATATAAAATTTTTAATGGCCCCTGTGTTAAGTTTATCTTGGCATCAAACTTAAAAAGACTTTGTCAAAAATTGAGCTCACTTAGAACAACCGTGTGTGTGTGTGTGTGTGCATGTGCATGTGTGCGTGTAGATGACATGTGAGGGTTGAATATGATCATGTGTATGTTTGAAATCGGCAAATAGATCTAATATAAGTAATAGCTCGACAGTGCAGAAAAAATATTAGAGCAAAACGTATAATTTGACTTTTAAAGAAAAAAAAGTCAGTGTAAATGCTAGCATCACTACAAGACCAAACTACAAATTTCATTACAACAAAACCAGTCACAAAATTTGAGCCATAGTTTGAAGGCCTTTTGAAGATCCAGTCTAGTTTATCAACACTTTACTCACATAATCTAAAATAATTAACAGAAAGTTTGTGGAATCGTTTTCTAAATCTTTAAGGAGTTTAAAAAAAAAAAAAAAAAAAACTCCGAAGGACGGGGCTCTCACATGGTTTATTTGCCCTTGTCCAAACAACCATGGGTAGAGTGAAGTGATGATAATAATAGAGGTGAGAGCAGCCACAACCTCTATTGTACACTCTACACTGGCACATTGCTGGCAGTACTGTCTATGGCCATCCAGTAGCAATATGATGCCATTTCCAATCAACTGACTACATCAAGCCATGGTAACATATTGGCCAGACAGAATAGATCTAATATAAGTAATAGCTCGACAGTGCAGAAAAAATATTAGAGCAAAACGTATAATTTGACTTTTAAAGAAAAAAAAGTCAGTGTAAATGCTAGCATCACTACAAGACCAAACTACAAATTTCATTACAACAAAACCAGTTGCAAAATTTGAGCCATAGTTTGAAGGCCTTTTGAAGATCCAGTCTAGTTTATCAACACTTTACTCACATAATCTAAAATAATTAACAGAAAGTTTGTGGAATCGTTTTCTAAATCTTTAAGGAGTTTTTACAGGAAGTAAAACACTGTGTTTGCCATTTCACCAATTGTGGAAGTTTTAAGTTATGATCCAAAAGGTGTATTTTGATTCTGCATTTTTTGAACCACAACTGAAAATTCCCTAGTTTCAATGTGACCTGTGACTTCATTGAAAATTTCAAGAAGAGCCGGATTAATGTAGAAAGGAAAACAAATGTTTGTGAGTTTGGTTACTACTTACATGTAATGTATTTATGTTATGTCTTTCTTAGTGACCATGCTCAGTTTAATTCTTTGAACCCTTAAAGGTGACTCAGCGATCAAAAATTTACATTTTTCAAAAAAATTCAAAATTTTCAAAATTGGGTATTATCACGACCATATTTGGAATCAGCATGAAAAATGCATTGAAATGAGTCCAAACAAGCCTAGTCTTAGGTCAGTGGCTTTTGAGATGGCTTCCCAAATGTAGGTCATTTGGGAAGCCATCTGAAAAAAAAAACACTTTTTGTTATAACCTATACAGAATCTTTTTGGGTTGAAAGGGTTAATATATATGCACATGGTCTAAAAATAGTCTTCTACAATAAAAAGGATGATGATAATAACATGCTAATTGATTAATCGATTATTGATTGGCCATCACCGTTTTTCCATCCGTTCCATAGAGAAACGGACCGGTCGGACGGCACAAGGGCAAGCGTAACCGTCCCTCCACACCTCAGCCGGTCCCAATTCCACCCTGGATCCATGACTCTGTGTCGGAGGTACCCATTCTTCTCTGGCTGTGCCAATTGCTTTAATGGAATAACTCTATAGTGCGTTTACTTCACAATGGGACATGACCTGTCGGTGATAGAAATTCTAGTTGTGAAACAAAATGTCCGGGTCACAAGAAGTGTTACAGTGAATGTGTTTGAAATGTCTTCAGTGTGCTCTGGCACCTGGAGCGGGACATTTTGAAGCGTCAACGGAATGTTTTCACCGAAAGGTTACGTTTCATCTTTTAGTGATTGCACTATAGCAGGAGGAAATAATATTTGAGAGCAACTAGAATTGTGACATCTTTGTGTACGTTATCAAGACAGCTTGGCATATTTTGCTTAATTCAGATAACGTTGTTATAGTGTTGTATTTGGTGGGTAATGGGATGAAAGAGAGAGGGAAACCAAAAATTTAAAGGCAACTTATTTATTTCATTACAGTGTTGCCAGGAAATATTATTTCCTCCAAGTTTTGATTGGCCGGAAAAATGTGTGCAACCTGTGTTAACTTCATGTCCACTTTATTTGACAAGAGTATTCAGATTTTAAATGACCTCAATGATATTCGCTTTCTGTTGTTGAAGTTATCATTGTTGTACAAATCACAAAAATCATGAAGCACAACGGTAGTTTGTAGCAATGTATATTGTCATTTAAACTTCAGCTATTGGTGTTTCAAGAGATGTGTTATGATCGCAGCTCTCTGAGCATTTTGAGGGGACAGGGAGACGCTTTTACGGTAACATGCATAGTTGAGATTCTGTTAACAAGTTGTACTTCTGGAGTTCAAAATTAAGGTGTGATCCTAGAGCATTAAGTGTTTCGTATGGGCTAATATTGTAATGGTGATTTATTTAATGAACTTTATACTAGGGTGGGGAGGGGGAGAAACCCTACATTTTGACATATCCATCTTGATCAAAAATATGAAATTTGTTATATGTTAGCAAGCATTTTCTCATTTAAAACCATTTTGAATTCTGTTGCATGAATGGTGGTATGTAATGTGCACTGAACAAGGTCATTAATGGGCCATAGGATCACCCACGGTCGGCCCACATCAAAAAGCCAAAATCAGTTTGTGGTTATTATTGCTTTAACTATTTCGATTAAATTGAAAGGTGTTGCTACATTGAATGAACCTTGACTGCCACTGTCTGGTTTATATAGGATTAAAATTTACCGTTTGGCAGCTCATCCTCCACTGGTCAAGGTTAATTGCTTTGTGATAGTGATCTGGGTTCGGTCTCTTTGAAAAATAAACTATAAATTTGCTATTTTTATGTCCAAGAAACTGTTTGAAAGTCTGAGGTTGAGTTACCAATCAAAATAGACCTGCATATCCATATGCAACTTTAAGCCTTTCTTACCACGGCTCTGATTGGCTGATTACATCAGTAGCTTTTATTTTTGACCAATCAAATTGGGGGGGGGGTTGTAATAACTTCCAGCAAGCAGTCATTAAAATTTTAATGAAAGTACTCGAAGTGTGTAGTGATGGATGCGCAATGTTTTGCCCCTCAACAATGCTCTTGGGACCAAGGCATAATTCATATCTTTTAAACATGTGAAGTGCACTTGTTCAACTTGACAATATTTAAAAATGTAGTTGTAACTTAAAAAGATGATTTTGATGAACTTTTCATGCAACAGGCATACGTAAATTTGCAGAAGTGGACATGAAGGGAATTATGTTGCACATGTGTGTCTTTGTTATGTACTCCAGCACCACATGCACATTTTGAAGAAATTATTTTTTTTCACCAAATAGATTTTTTTTAATTATGTGAGGTACACATTTAAAAAAAAACAGCAAATGAGTGTTCACCATCACTTGCTAAACATGTTGGTAAAGAAGTGTAAAAAGCATACTGCAGATTTGCTAGAAAATCAATGTAGGTGCCATGGTCATCTGCATATAAATGTTTAAGGCTGCATAAAAGTCTGCATTTCATTTAAAAGGTTTATATTTATGTTTGGTAGCAAATTAGGCTGAATAATTAGCATTATTTTACCAATTTATGATACATTGCTAAATAATTCTGATTAAATCAGAATTATTAACTAATATATCATAAATTGTTTTTGTGCAAATCATTCTAGTATCTCAAAATTTGTTAACAAGTATATGAAAGCAAAAAGATCCATTCTACAGTGTGTACATTAAAGGTACAGTATGGCAAGAAAAATATATAAATGTACTAAAAATTAACCTTCACTAAAATCACTTGGTTATTAGAAAATAATCTGGATGTTTATCATCTTAGTTTGACTTGCCAGTCAGCCTTGGGCATTGGCATTCATTGTGCATCTGGCAAGCTTTTTGAAAAAAAAACATGTAGGCATTACTTCACAAACAATAACTGTGGTATGTGTTACTCCACCTGGGACCTGGCAGATCACTATCTTGATGAAGGTCTGTAGAAAACAATACCTACATGATCTTCAAATATGCCAAAAAAAAGCCTGCCAGATACAGTGTTTGCAAATTCCTTTTAAATTTTGTATGGCAGTTTTTGACAATTACTTATCATCATAATGGGATGCTTTTATATGTATTTGGTCATTGTAAAAAAAGGCTATACAAGCCAAAATTTGTGTAGCAGTCTACTTCAAAATGGAGTAGCATGTGCTATGCTAAAACAGGGGAATTTGCAACACTGCCACGATACTACAATGAATGTGGGCATTAGTCATTGCCCGTGCTGGCAGGCACGTTTGCAAAACTAAGATGCAGATATGTTACTCCTGCGACTTTCACACAATATAAATAATATCCAAATTATTTTCTAGTAATGGGAGTGATTTTAGTAAAAGTTCATTTCAGTATGTTTGAATATTTTTTGTCATACTGTCCCCTCAAAGCACATTGACAAATGTTAGGTTTCTTAGCATCAAATTTACAGACCATAAATTATATATGTATGTATGTGTGTGCTGGATGCTACATACCTCTGTGTAACCCTTTTTTCTCCTAATACTAGTCTTAGCTCTCACACCCTTGCTGCATGATATATGTGTATCTCTATCCTCCTAACCTTATTATTTGATTTTGTTGGATTTAATTTTGGACCCCAAAACGGGAGACCACGGTTAACCTTTACACTGCAAACTTACGTAACATTATCCCCAGGTCTTGATGAATTATTAGCCCCACACTGACTCCCCTTGCCTAAAGTCTTGTGGGTTGTTAAAGAACTGACCTGTTTTGATGTTGCAAATGATACCCAAGGGTTCATCAATACTGCTGTGTCAGTCTATGTGCACTTTTGGACTGTGTCCTGGGGAATGATGTTATACTTGTTTGCACTGTCACAATTATACCCCTTAGTCGCGACACAGCCAAAATGCCAGCCGTATTGTTGTCTGAGCATATTTATTTTTTAAACCTCATTATAAACCAGTATATTCTCATATCGCTGTCGAAATTCAGCATTTTGTGGTAACAACACATGGCCAGAGGGCAAAGTTCCTGGACTTTAAGTGGCAAGCATAATGTTGAACTTTGTGTGGCAGTATGAGTATGTTTTGGTTAATAATGATGACTGCACTTGGAATGGCCTCGGTGTTTTTTGTCTTGAACGGACTATAGCAAAGTGAAATTGGTGGTGTCATGACGTCCGGCGGCTGCACAAACGTGCTTTTTAAAGCTTTTTTGCCAATATTTTTTGTTCTTTTGTTTTCAGTTTGCAAATTGATAAATGTGTATGAAATAGAGGGAAAATGGTTTTCAAAAGTATTCTCCCAGAATGCATCAGGTTGCCATGGTGATTTAGACTTTCACCCAGGAGATGGATGAGTGATCTCTCTTTCTCATCTTGATGTTGGTGGTTTAAGGACAGATTATACACACATCATGCTAACATTTCTATGAAGCAATTTCATTTGTATACCATGTAAATATTATGTTTGACTTGATGGTACTAGCACAGAGGTTCTCAATATGAGCTATAGCTATGTAAGTGTTAAGTGAAGAAATACGCAAGGTGTATATCAGTATATGCATATATACATGTACACATTGATGAATAATTTAAATCCGATGATCTTGATCAAAATTGGCTAAGCACTCTGGAATATTTCACAGGGCTCATTATCCCTAATAAAGTGTCAATTCTTGTGACGGTATTGTTTTGCACCAGATAATTTGGCCTGTAACAGTGCATTTGAATGCTACCAAAGCGTGTCTTAGGTCCCAAGCTTACAAATCGCTATTCATGCTGGCACTTGGGATGCTCTTTTCAGAGCCACCAGTTTTTAACATGGGATGCTCTTTTCAGAGCCACCAGTTTTTAACATGGGATGCTCTTTTCAGGGCCATCAGTTTTTAACATGTCCTGTATCAAATTGATGCCATACCAACAAGCCAAACATACTACATTCATGGATTTAATTCATTTTCCCAAGCACATAATCCTCTCTTTTTCCTTTAGGTTTCTACCTGGGAAGAGCAACTTGATAAGCTAACCATTATCACAATATCTAAAAAGATATAAATGCACACTTGCTTTTTAATGTTATTATGCTGTTGTTATTATATCTCTGGATCACTTGTGTAGCAATGTACTTCACAAAGCATTTGTTTTGGGAGCATTACTCAAACAATAGATATTGGTGTATCTTCGATTCTGCATACAAGACATTACTGACGTTGAAGACATTCGTGATGTCTTCAGTAGTAGATAGAAAAGTGTTCAAGCTTCATGTCACTTTTGTCAATCTTGTAAACATTCTTATCAAAGCTACGGCAATTGACTACCAAAACCTGGAAAGAAATATCCTTGGAGGAACCAAAGCTAATTGTGCCAAACAAATTAAACAATTGTTCCATGGCTTTTGTCAACTTTGTAAGACAAGTTTGAGGAGTAACTTTTGTGCTTAGGTGGCCAAATTTATTAACTTTTAAGAAATTGTCATTTTGCAGCATCTTATAGTTTTATCAATTCCAGATGATCTAATCAAAATCAACTTAATTATGTATCAGTGCAAACTTGTTTTATGAAAATGCACTTTGAGTACAAAGTATTGATGTGCAAGCATCAGCATAGACAAACCACTTGTTTTGGGTTGTTTTACAATCAGGGTACCTCTTCATTCTCATTTGAAGTGTTCAGTTTTGACACCATTTTCATGTTATGTTGGCAATCTAGTCAAATACAAATAGTGTAAAATTTTGAGGCATCAAGTGTCCAGATTTTTTTATGCCAAAAATATGAGAAAGCTACAAGTTTTCCTATAACCATTTTTGGAAAGGACACATTTTGACAGAAGCATGACTTGCTAAATTTTTAATGATGTGATGTGATACCAGCAAACTGAGTGATGGTGGACTAAGTTTTTATCATGAGGTTGAGGAACCTAGGTGCTTTTCAAGAAGACATAGTTTCACTTTGGTCAATATTAACTATGCATAAAGAGGACTTTTTTTGAAGGAAAAGGTCAAGTCTATTTAACCAAATGCCACAATTAGTGAAACAATCACAGTTGTAAGGTTCTGAATTTTGAGTAATTGTGTTTTGCTAATATTACTTACAAACTTCAATTTGTGTTTGAATCCTCTTGGTAGCAGGGAACCATTAGCAATTTTCACAAAAGTCAAGTAAGACTGTCAATTTTCCAAAATGACACAAAGTGAAAATTTTTGTCCATTGTTGAGCATTTCAAACACTTTTTTGTTGCTGAAGGTAGAACTTATATGGGCCAATAATTGACCTGGAGGTAATTTACTAAAGTGAATCTATTTTTGAAAGGATACAAAATGTGCCCTGATTGTAAAACAACCATTATGTGACTTTTTATCTGAAACTGAAAATGCTGCTTCATATCCCTATGTCATATATTTGTCCCAGCCAAAACAAAGCAAACAAAATTTACATGTGGGAAAAAGTTTTCATAGAAATTGTGATGCAAGTAAATTGCCGTAGATTTTAGTGTGAATTTTTATTGCTCTAGATAGGGGAATCAGCTTGAATTATTTCTGTATGTATATTTACATGTCAATCTGGGTGCTGATTTGGGAGGACTATCAAATCACTGAAATAGACATTTTTTCACATTATCTTAACTTTTACTTTCTTGGGGGGATACTGGGTATACTTGACTGTAAGATTGGGCATTCTGATTGTCCTATATCCCTTACGTCCCTAGAGGACAATGACTACCAACCTGACGATCACCACAAAAAGGGAGGTACCGTTATTTGTCAGATCTAGGAGCACTTTCCCCCTAAACACAAGGCAGGGGTCCGCTCCGTGATTTTTGAAAAGTGGCAAAAAGTGGCATTTAGGGATTTAAGGGATATAATAAATTTTGCATTTGGTTCATTGCAGTGAAACTTGCACAGGAAGCATTTAAGAATACAAATTCAGCTTGTACCATTTAGTAGCTTCTCCAGAACAGTATATGATGGGATGTTGTAAAAAAGGGCTTTTTTCTCTCCTTATCCATTGACTGTATATATTTATTAGTGTACTGAAATATTGACCCATTGGTTTGTAGGTAGAATTGTTTTACTCTTACTATTATTGGTGAATTGAAGGCAGAGGCATTTATCTGGCTTTCGCTATTGTTTTAATTTTGGTTCCCTGACTTCACTAATAAAAACTGCTTTATTTTTCTGAAGACTAGGACATGTGTTACAGAAAATATACTTGGTAAATTATATTTAGGGATTTGTCAGTTCACATTTGGCAGTTGATAAGAAAAGACTTACATGGTTTCGATTAAAACATCAAGACTGAAGAAACTGTTGGTGCAACTTATTGACTGATCTTAATCCTGCCACAAGAAATTGTTATCAAACACAGTATTGAAATTGAGGCAAATGAAGCCAGTAAATTAAAGGTAAAATAGCTTAGAAATAGATGCTGTTTGGCTTTTATCTTGTGTGATTTTACACATCCCAAGATTTTCCTGTATAACTTCAGTTTGTCAAAATTTGACAGTGTGACAGCTCAGCCTCCCAACTGCCTTGAACTGCAGTTGGTGGCCATAGTGCACATGGAATAGCTGTCAGAGGTGTATTGGCTGTTAAAGGTGGGTGACTTGATCGACAACCTCGTCCCCTGCTTTACCCCATCAGAATTGAGATTTTGGTTTCATAAGAAAGTATTTTTTTCTCTTTATCCCAATGAAATTTAAGGCCCAGGGAATATTTCCTTTTGATGTTATGAACAAAAAATATCTCCAAATGTGGTCGACCACATTAATTAACACATCGTCCTATGGGCCAATTTAGTACACATACCAGCTTCTACTATCCAAACAGCCGGATCGATTTAACTTAAAATTTGTAATCTATGGTTTTGGTGGTATGCTTTTATTTGAGAGAGAAAATGTCATATGATCAGGTCACCCAACTTCAATGGAAACATTGTATGCCACATTGCACAAATGGAAAAATAATCTTTCAATTATTTTAAAAGAATAACTCTGTTATAGCATTCTGTGGACAATTTGTAAGGTTTTTTGGGTTTGATGCACTGTACCTCCCCAAAGTTTTTCTGCAACGTGATTGAAATTCTGCAAAGTCGAAGATTGTCAGTCTTATTTTAAGGAGTACACAGAAGGGGGTGGTCGTGAAAAACGTTTGCTTGTTTGGATATGAGGGAGTTGGCAGAAGTGATTGTTGGGGACATTTTCCAAGTTTATTGAAAGAAGTTTAGGTGGTTAGCCCAGAAAATCAATTTTGCGTCTGCACAATGTTAACATTTAATATTTGTCCTGATTGCGATTATTGTATATTGCAGTCAAGCAAGTTCTGTGTGCTTTTGGTTGTGGTGAATGATTGATATGCGAACAAAAGAAGCCTTTTCAAATGCATTTGTAAAATAAATAAACCCTCTTAGGCGGATGATCCCAGTTTTCATGGAGCCAAAGGATTCTCTCGAGGAGGGGGAAAACTCCGGCGGAACATGTCGCACGCAACCAAAAAATCTTAGCCGGCACGCCCATATTCCACATTTTAATACAAACTCACCGGAAAACATTTATGGGCCGCACGAGTAGAAATCTTTGACAGGCCAATTAGCAGTATTGATCGATCTAATAGCACTCTTATGGTATGGGATCACGTTTATTTATTCATTGTCCACTTAAAATTTATGAAGCCATCGGTAAGTTGGTTTCATTGGAGACTGACAATAGCGGCATTGAGTACGAATAGGGATTACAGGTGTGATGTTACTTAAGTACGTCCAACGGAAGGAGTAGGTGTAGTGTTTATTTTAGATATACATAGACTTGTACAGGAACAATTTTATAACCCGTTGCGAGTTGCGACAAGTAATCGTCCTCCGGACGCATATATCTGCCTGGGAAACTGGGATCCCGCCTTACTGCCGTCGTTTAAGAGTAAAATATAATGAATGGGAACAAAACAAATACAATCCTTTCTTTTGTGTTTAGGATTTTTAAGGTGGATGACCCGCTTTAGGTTTGTAAAGTTTTCTTCTGGATAGAATTTTCTTCACCCCAAAACCCCACCTGTGAAGTTTCTTGCCGATATTTCAATCCATTTTCATGTGAGAGGTAAAGATATGATTTTGTAAGCTCCACAGCGCACTCTGTCAAATTAATATTGGTTGACCAAAATGGGGCACATTTTCGCTCTTAACTTCCAAACCAATGATCGTTTAGCCCTAAGATTTCACAGGATAAATGAGAAAAATAGTAGCTTTCTTCAGATACTAAGAATTTGACCACTTCACTAAAATTTGGGGTTCTGGTGACGACACTATTAGCGATCTGGCTATGGTCCCTTAAAACATTGCCAACTTGCTGTTTGTTTGGTAAGGAGATGGACATAAATGACCAAAGTCAGGCGCATGATTGGTTATCACAGTCAACGCAAGGACGAAAATTTGACGTATTTTATTGATATGCTTTAAACCCATTTCTGTATGCCACCACAAATACTATTGATTAATTCAACTAATTAGTAGATTTAATATGAGCAATTATACCAGTCACATGCTTATAATACATGTAACAAAGTTTATCACAGTCTTGTTTTAAAGTGCAGGGCCCAAGATTACACTCAAAGCCAATTGCATTAGACCTTAAATTCCATCTCTTAAAGCAATAACAGCACATTTTTTTAAGAGTGCTCCCAATTTTCAAAATTTGTGAGTTGACAGTTGTGTTGGTAATTATCTAGCAAACTATACCTGCAAATGGTAATGCTCAAAAGTGCATATTTTTTTCATTAAAGTGGCGATTTTGTAATTAGAATCAGGATCCCATTGTAATTTAACGGCAGAATTGGAAATGCCAAATATCTGTCCGTCCATTGTGAAAATAGTGCCACCTCACAAAAAGGACCTTTAAATTTACTTTCTGAACCAACGGAACAACTAATGGATGAACGTAGACACATACGTGGCGCTATTTCCAGGCTGTTTTATATTGTAAGGCCGTTTCCAGCAGCCGTTGAATTATTATCGGGATCTCCGATATTAATTATCCTATTGCGATGCATAGACATGTTGGAGCTTTACCATTCACAGGTATAGTTTACTAGGCAGTTGCCAATGCAACTGTGCAAAATCTCAAAATATTTGGAAATTGGGGGTGCTCTTCAAAAATGTGCTGTTATTGCTTTAATGCTCGCAATCATGCATTTCAAACAGCTGAGTTGGTTGGCTTAAATGCCTCAATGTTCTGAACTAATGACACCTGTTAAAATAAAAGTAGTACTCCAAATATACATCACAATTTGGGTCTTCCATTTGAAATTGGCCCAAACCTGTGGAAGATTTTAGTAAAAATTTCCACACAAGGAGTAAATGGTATAACCTATTGGGTTGCCAGGTACGTTTGATATTCATACTCCCTGTGTAAGTTTTAGATCTGAGTTTTCTTGGAAGAAGGGAATATGTATTCGAAATGGAACAGCCTTCATTTGAAATACACACTCCTGGAAGTTCAGATCATGAGAGTGGCAGAGGTCATAAGTGCAATAGCTGCTGTGTGAAATACTTCTGTATGCTGCCATCTTCTTTGAGTCAGTGACATCTTGAAATGGTTTCTTCAGGTGACACAGTTGCCTGCATAACCATTTCAAGAGCCACTGACAAGACTTGGCATTTAGTATGTTTTGATTAAAAAATTTCTCGACAAATAGCATCTATTGCACTTACGACCTTCTTGCATTCAGATGGCGAGATAATTTTCCGCAGAGGTAGTGAGATTTTAATTGGAATGGCCTGTTAAAGCGCCATGGTCCGATCGCGGATAACCTCCTCCTCAGATCTTATGATTTTACCGGAAGTGGCATTGGAAAGAAGCTACTATTGGAAGTGGGATTGGAAGAAGCTACATTGGAAGTGGCATCTGGAAGAATCTACTATTGGAAGTGGCATTGGAGAAAGCCTACTATTGGAATTGGCTTGGAAAAAAGCTCTATTGGAAGTGGCATTGGAAAGAAGCTACTATTGGAAGTGGCATTGGAAGAAAGCTACTATTGGAAGTGGGATTGGAAGAAGCTACTATTGGAGTGCATTGGAAGAAAGCTCCTATTGCACTAAGTGGCATTGGAAGAAAGATACGATTGGAAGTGGCATTGTAAAAACGCTACTATTGAAGTGTGCCTTGGAAGAAAGCTACGATTGGAAGTGGCATTGGAAAAAAGCTACTATTGGAAGTGCTTGGAGAAGAAAGCTACTATTGGAAGTGGCCTTGGGAAGAAAGCTCTATTGGAAGTGGCATTGGAAAGAAGCTACTATTGGAAGTGGGATTGGAAAAAAGCTACGATTGAAGTGGCATTGGAAGAAACTCCTATTGGAAGTGGCATGGAAGAAAGCTACTATTTTTCTCATTTACCCTGTGAAATCTTAGTGCTAAAAGATGTTTGGTTTGGATGTTATGAGCAAAAATGTGCCCCATTTGGGTGCCCACTATTTGTCTTGCACTGCGTTCTATGGGGCTTACAAAATTACATTTTTAGCTCTTATATCAAAATGGATTGGAATATCGTTGCAGATGGGATATGGGCGGTTAAGATCGTCCAATCAGGAGGAAAATTTTATATGATGAAATCGGGCCATCCTCCCTTAATATCGTCAGACAGTTCTGATCTTTCCAAAATGTAAAAGAAAAGTGTCTTTGCCTCATTGGCCATATCATGTTTCCCATTGTCAACAATGACTGTGAATTCCTCAAGGCTCTTTCAATTCAACTTTATTTTAGTGCAGTAACAATGGAATTTCGCTCCGATTTAGAACCAATACTACTGGTGCTCGCTGTGGTGGATCATATTCTGAAAAATGATCTGAATTTTAGGAGTTTGGATATATACTTTCCAGATTAGAAGTTGTTTGCCTGAAAAAAAAAAACTTTGGGGTTGGATAATACCAAGAGATTTGCCTTTCATGGAATTTTGAAAGCATATTTATGTTAAAAAAAATAGAAATCACAGAATAGATTGTATTCATTTTGTTGCCAATCACTAAAATGTTAACCCTCGTCTACCGAAGGGGGGGGGGGGTGGTTACCACCCCCCCTTCAGGTTTTTTCCCCAGCTTGCTAAAACCCCCTTTTTTGGTGCCAAATTATTTAATGTAATTGTCAATTGTCATGTTCCGCTCCTTTTAATCCAAAAACAAACATCCACCGGGGTATAGGTAAGATACAGGGTGATCCCAAAAAAAAAAAAAAAAAAAAAAATGGGCGGTTAAGATCGTCCAATCAGGAGGAAAATTTTATATGATGAAATCGGGCCATCCTCCCTTAATATCGTCAGACAGTTCAGATCTTTCCAAAATGTAAAAGAAAAGTGTCTTTGCCTCATTGGCCATATCATGTTTCCCATTGTCAACAATGACTGTGAATTCCTCAAGGCTCTTTCAATTCAACTTTATTTTAGTGCAGTAACAATGGAATTTGGGTCCAGTGACCGATTTAGAACCAATACTACTGGTGCTCGCTGTGGTGGATCATATTCTGAAAAATGATCTGAATTTTAGGAGTTTGGATATATACTTTCCCGATTAGAAGTTGTTTGCCTGAAAAAAAAATTTGGGTTGGATAATACCAAGAGATTTGCCTTTCATGGAATTTTGAAAGCATATTTATGTTAAAAAAAATAGAAATCACAGAATAGATTGTATTCATTTTGTTGCCAATCACTAAAATGTTAAGATAAATAACTAACATAACTCTATTTATATAATAATATAGAGTTGTCTGCAAATTTCTCAGGCTAGGGATATAATATAAGAAGTGATACAAAAGAGGAAAATCCTGACTTGAAAGCATACGACAACCATAACAAAAGGATCACTAGAATGAACATTCAGTTCTGTACAAGGTGCCACTTGTTTTAATGAGGCTATGATAAACAACATACCCAGAAACAAATATCTCATTACACAGATGTATATGGGTCATAGAACTGTGCCATGAATTGAGAGTATGATATATCATAACTCATACCCAGAAAGCAATGGGTCAATATCTCAGTACACCAGTGTATATGGGTCATTGAATTGTGCCCAGTGAATTGTGAGTATGATACATAATAAATCATACCCAGAAACTAACAGGTCAATATCTCCGTGCACTGGTTTATATGGGTCATAGAACTGTGCCATGAATTGAGACTATGATATATCATAACTCATACCCAGAAAGCAAAGGGTCAATATATCAGTACACCAGTGTATATGGGTCATTGAATTGTGCCCAGTGAATTGAGACTGTGATACGTCATAAATCATACCCAGAAACTAACAGGTCAATATCTCAGTACACTGGTGTATATGGGTCGTTGAATTGTGCCCTGGGAATTGAGACTGTGATACATCATAAATCATACCCAGAAACAAATGTGTCAATATCTCAGTACACAGATGTATGTGAGCCATTGAACTGTGCCATGAATTGAGACTATGATATATCATACTCAGAGCCCAATGGGGCAATATCTCAGTACACTGGTAAACTGTGCCAAGAAATTGAGACCATGCTATTTGTATCATACCAGGTACCATTGGGCTTAGTACACACGTGAGTGTGAGTCATTGAACTTTGTTTTGTGTATGAGGCTATGGTGTATACATCATATCGAGGGTTTAGTGCAAAAAGGCCACATCTGCAATAGCTGCCATTTGTCAGTTGTGCTATTATTAAGTGATATACCTGCCAAATCTAACACCTGGCAGCTATTGCAGATGGGGCGTTTTTGCCCTAAACCCTCGAAATCCAGAAGCCTGTGTGTCGAATTCCATGCAGGAGTTAATTTCAAAGGAACCATGTTTTGATTTGAAGAAAAGGCAAAAATAATGGAAAGAATAGGGCAACATGATGTCTATTTTGTTTTTAGAAATGATTCAAAACCATCTACTTCCCATTTTTGTTGAATTTCAAAGATAATCCGGTCATTTTCATTGTATCTTTAAATGGATACCAAAAAGTGAATATGATTTAGTTTTATGTTCTAAAAGCTGCTTTTGAAAACTTTTTTCAGTTGATGAAATACCTTTGCAGCATGCACAAAATTAAATGAAAATTCTTTTTGTTTTTGTTGGTAACAGGTATCAGGCTTGATCGTTTTAATTTCTTTCGGAATTTTTATCATTTTATAAGTGTGTTTTGTGGCATTGTTTGCATTGTATGACTGTTTTGAGCATGCTTTGTTATGAGAATCTTCTGCCGCATGTCAAATCAAAGAACGTCGTTCAAAGAAGCAAAAAGTGTTGGCACTTGTGTTCCGTTACAATCGAACCACCGAATCCTGTCACTTTTTGAAATTCTACATAATGGTCTGTCCCTTTATCTTTCTCACTAGGACGTCATGGTAGTCGGCGAGCCATCACTCATGGGCGGCGAATTTGGTGACGAGGACGAGCGTCTAATCACTCGTCTGGAGAACACGCAGTTTGAGCCAAGTAATGGCATCGATAACGAGGAGGAATTTGACGGAGGTAGCAGCAATCAGCCGCCCACATCAACCACACAGAGCTCGTGGAGTTCAGGCGATACAAAACCGCCCTCTGTCTCACAAGCACAGGAAGAAAAACCTGTGGTGTCGTCTAACTGAAGAGGGAGATTTTTTTAGGGCAGCTTCAAAGGGCAAGCGTCTGTGACCAGAGATTAGACATAAAAAAACACAACACACTGCTGGTTAGCAGAATTTGTGTTTTGAAGCTGAAGAGGGTATTTTGTTTTTAAATTTGATTTTGTGATCAAAGGGCCAAAGAACAACAAGGAGATAGAACAATAGTTGTTGACATTTTGATGGGAAATGTTGTATTGGTCTTGATGAGACTCCTCAATGGCATGCCAAGTAACTGCTGATACTATGAAGTCTTTAAATTGAACAAGATTTGCTCAGTATCTGCCCCCCCCCCCAAGGCTGAAATGTTTCAGTGGCATTGATAAGTTCAGGATTGGCACCTGTTTTTAAGTAAACACTGATGTGGATTAAACTGCCACATATGATCTTTGCAATTGCCTGTGACCAGATATTTTTATTCATTGGGCCTGGTTTATGATGATAACAAGAAATTTCATTGGTTTGGGTCAAAGCTCCACCCATCCATTACTGGGTAATAGATGGATAGTACGTGCAGCAATTACGCGGTGTAGTCAAATATATGACGCGCGCAAACGGTGAGTTTATACTGCGTCGTGCTTGTCGCATTGGTACGCTAATGCAATTTACGTAGCGTGACGAGCACCACGCAATACTGCGTCGTGCATGTCGCGTCGGTACGCAAATGCAATTTACGTAGCGTGACGAGCACCACGCAATGACATTGGTTCCTTGGATTGAAACATTTGTTTTTAAGAGGGTTGCAATTATTTAAGTAATAATTAGAGAATAAAAGATAGGATTTGTTGTTTTGCCTATCTAATATCGTGTCATATTGGATGGGCAGTCCAATATTTTGAGTAGTGGATGCCGGCACAGCCGGTATCCACTACGTTAAAAATATTGGACTGCCCATCCAATATGACACGATATTAGATAGGCAAAATAACAAATCGTATCTTTTATTCTCATTCTTATTTAGGTTTGGTTGTTTTAATCACCGAAAACATTTGTATTTCAATAAAATTAGTTAAAAGGGCAAAAATATTCCCCCGTTGTCAAAAATGAACTAACCCGTACTAGCTGCTGTGCACTGCGTAACCTATACACGGCGCACGTAAACACTTGCGCGACGACGCACTATCTAATATCGTCTCATATAAGATAAGCAACAACCAATGATATTGCGTGTTTGCTTACTAAACCCCGCCCACTGAATAAGAATAAAAAAGAATGATGTAACAATATTTTTTGACAAATAAATTATGTCGATAAAAAGCAAAAATTACACAATTCAAAATAAGAATGAGAATAAAAGATGAAATTTTTTGTTTCGGTTATCTTAGATGGTGTCATAATGGATAGGCATCCAATATTTTGCATCTCATCTTTTATTCTCTAATTAGACATAAAAACACAACACACTGCACTACTGGTTAGCAGAATTTGTGTTTTGAAGCTAAAGATGTTTTAAATTCAACATAGATATCAAGACAATGTGTACTTCATGATCATGTTAGGAGTACACATTGAGTACACATGGCTATTACTGACCATGTACTTTGAAGGACACCCTCTACTGTTTACCTGGCAATGCATTTGACTTTGAATACCTGGTTGTAGGTTTGGTAGGGTGTTTTTAGCTTTTGGGTACTCTTCATGACTAGATCATAATGGTGTACAACAAAGTGAAGATTGTAACTGGCTGAAACAGATGAGACTTCATGTTTAACTTTTTGTGAGCTTTTTGAATGTATGTGAAAGTTGTCAAACTGAATGAAAGTGAAGAACATTTCAAAGAAAGGATGCCCTTCCAGAATTTTGACAAACTATGGTTAACAAGTGAACAGGCAACAAGAAAATTCACAACTCAGAAATGTGAAACATTTGTGTTCTGAATACTGATAATTGCAGATGAAGTTCTTTCAGTTTCCCAGGTTTCAATGAAGGTGAAATTAATAAAAAGCAAGAATCTATCATGTTTTGGTTATTAGATGAAGGGGGAAAGGCCCTCTGTACCAAATTAGCACCTAAACAAGTGAAGGTATTTGAAAAATGACAACCTTTATCAATGCAGTCGATCAACCAATCAAAAGACATTAGGATTGACATCTAGGTCTGTCATGATCCCGTCTTTATGGCTGAAATTGATATTTTTTGAGCTACACTTATTGTTGCATATTGGTTGAAAGGTGCTGATAATATCAAAATGAATGAATGGGACATGTCAATTAAGAAATGTCTAGCAGATAATAGGACATGTGACACTCAAACGCATCATCCAAGTTGTTTTTACATTCTATAAAATGTATAAAACCAAAACTTTTGTTAAAGTGTTTGGATTTGAGACACAAAAATGTTAAATTTCAACCTCTCAAAAGATGTTATTTTTGGTGTACACATGTAAGTTATGCAAAACTCAAACCCCTTGATAAGGTGTTTGGTTTTACACTTATAAGATGTGTAAAACTCACACCCCTTAATATGGTGATTTGGTGTTATGCTTAGAAGTTCTGTAAAACTCAAATCCCTTGTTGTTTTGGTTTTACATATTTTAGATGTTTAAAATGAGTTTTACATCTACAAAATGTTAACTCATTAAGGTGTTCTGATTGTACATATACAAGATTTGTAAGACCCAAACTTCTTGTTAAGGTGTTTAGGTATTACTACCATGACTTATGTAAATCAAAATTCCTTAAAACTTTTTCTTCATTTTTCCTTCATCATTTAAATTCAAGGGAATAACGTCTTTACATAGAAAATATAAGTTAGAATCTGAACAGAGTGATCATTTTGTACATTTGAAAATTTCCACAAACTGGGAGTTGTACCACAATTTTATGTGGTATATATTTTGCTACCATGTACATGGGTATATAACTTAACAAACCTCCATTTTTGTTGATGCTTAATTATTATTTTGTTTCTAAGTAAGTGCTGCATTTTGTCTTATTTATGTTCTGTAAATACTTCATGTTTTCAGGGTAGTGTATGTTGTAGTCATAGTAATGTTACTATTATAAAAAACCCTATTATTATTATTATTATTGCAGTTTTTGTATTGTACTCTTTGTTAAAAGAAGTATACTTTAATGGGAAAATGGTATTTTAATTGAAGACTTCTTTTTTGTGATGTATTTTGTTGGAGAAGCAGCAAGATGAGTGGTGATTAGAGTATTAAATTTGAGTGGTCTAAAGGATTGCTTGACTGATATCTTGCAATAATGCAATTTATTTGGGTAAATCATTGAGAAAGGGTCTTTCTCAAAACCATTAGGGGAAAGAATTTTTGTATTGTGCCACCACCCTATGAATGCGGCAACCTCAATGGAATAAACCGTATATATATGTTGAAGGAGGTGGCAGAATGCTGAATTCATCCACCAGTGGGCCTAAAATAAGTTGTTTCTCTCCAACTATACTTTGAATACCACCAAATAGGTGGGAATTATTCGGTTGTTATCGTTCCACGCGTAAAAGTAAACCAAATGTACTCGAGCGTTTGCACAGAATCGCGCGCTCCACGCATAATTTACACACTGTGTCTCTTGCATTGTCTTGCGCCTACATTATTCCATATCAGTTCGCATGGTATGAGGCGCATATTTCTTGCGCTCAACATTAAAAAGATTCAGGGTCACAAACCCTCCAAGTTAGAATTTTTTAGAAGAATATTTGTAGGGTAGTCCATTTTAGGTGCTATAACATTATGGGTTCATCCAACTTTGGAGTGCCATCCATGAAGAAGAGTTAGTGTACCTCAAGATATTTTCATAACAGTGCTCAAGAAGCTTTGATATTACTGTGTGGTATCTTATAACCATGTCTAAGAAATATTAGTGCTATTGGAGGGGTCAGTGATGCAAAGATGTCAATCCATTTTGTCCCATTTTGAAAATCTATTTACATCTAGCTTATCTGAACAGTGGCAGCACCAGACAGGGGCAAAGTGAAATTTGTTTGGGGGGCGGACAAAATTGAAATTCTGGGGAAAAAACTTCCAAATTTTGGCCCAAAATCGCTGATATTGGCCAAATTGGGCAATTTTTGACCCAAAATCGCTGACCAGGGGGGCCAAACTGGGGGGGGAGAAAAAAAAATTAGTGGGGGAATGCCCCCCGCTGACGCCGCCACTGTATCCGAGCACTTGGGTCTTTAGGAGTTAAGTCTGTTTCACTAGACGTTGACTTCAATAGGATATAATATAGCTTGTGACTCCATACTGCATTGCATTAATTAAAGGGGGCTGGCCCGATTTAAGGATTAAAGAAAGTTTTAATGTTGATAGATTGGCCTTCACTCCAAAAACCTCACCCCCTGTAAAGTTTCGCCGCCGATATTTCAATTCGTATTGATGCGAGAGCTAAAAACGTGATTTTGTAATCCCCATAGAGTACTGTGTAATATTATAATGGTTCGACAAAATGGGGCACATTTTCGCTCGATAATCAACCAAACATCATTTGTCTCTAAGATTTCACGGGGTAAATGAGAAAAGTAAAATAGTTAGCTTTCTTTGATACCAAAAGGTTGACAACTCCGGTAAAAATCTGGGGCTTCTGGGGACGAGGCTATTAGCGATCGGGCCAATGGACGCTTTAAGTCTTGACTATTGGAACAGATATGCAGTGTGATACCTAGACGTGAGTGGGAGATTTTCAAAATGGCACAAAATAGAGTTGTCTTGGTGTCCCTGGCCCCCCCGCAATATACAATTAAACAGATTCCCGCTGGGCCATGGTGATGAAACCCATTATTTGAATGCATGCAGGAAGAATAAATCAAAACTACTTGAGTAGTAACTTAACCACAATTCCAAGGTATACCGACCCTTCACTGTGTATTACAAACCTTTGGCTAGCTATGCATTCCTGCTGAAATCAACTACAATCATGGAAAAAAAATAGTTGCCACACTTGATACAATATATGGCAACTGTCCCCATGCTCCACAGCATGAAAAAATGTGAAAAAACGAATTGGGCAAGGCATTGTTCAATATCATAACTCTGCGTATTACGCCAACCCAGCACTAGAGCAGCACCACCAATTAGAAGTTAGTTAACAACAATCACTACGCATTTACTGTTGCTCGAAAAAATGCGGCGAATTTTGATGGTTGTCCAATGCACTCACTCTTGTGGAGCTCATGCATTAGACGCATCAAAATCTCTGCACGCGTGCATTGATTTGTCCCATTTTTCTCGCAAGAAGTAAATGTGCAGTTATCAACCTATAAGCGAGCAGGGGTCTTCCTCTTTACCATATCCTTCCCCATCCCCCATCGATCAATGATGGGGACCTGGAGAGGCTGCTGACAACATGACTCAGATCAACATTGCCTTGGGGAGAGGGGTTCGCTTCCCCCATTGTCATGTTTTGGGGAGTCCAAGTGTGGGAAAATATCGGATCCAAAACATAATGATAAAATTGGATGATTTACGCCCAAGATTAATTGGTCTCGCTATGAGTTTTCAAATATTGGGCGAGACGCATGATAAAATTGGATGATTTACGCCCAAGATTAATTGGTCTCGCTATGAGTTTTCAAATATTGGGCTCAACTTCGTCTCGCCCCAATATATTTGCAACTCAGCTCGACCAATTAATTTGGACTTAATCGATCCAATTTTATATCAAAATCGGAAAGAGTGGCAACATTTTTTTTCCATGATTGTATCTTTAGGGTCCAGGTGTCAAGATCAATGTACTTTGGGGATTAGTTTTCTACAAAAATCGACCTCGCAACCCCACACGTGCGAGACAGTATTTCAGAAAAGCACCTTCTTGTATGGGAAGTCGTTCAAGAAAATATGTTCTTCGCAGTACTCGGTAAAGATATGATTTTAAGAAACATTAGAAAAACGTACACTTTGAGGAAACAATACAATACCATGTGTGGGAACGGTATTCTACAATCCAAACATTTGTTGGCAGGTTAGTATTTCATGCATAACACTATTTGCTCTAATTGTTGGAGAATTATATCGTAAACTGTAAGAATATGGATTATGTCCATTGGGAGATAATCTGTAAGAGAGCAAGTGAAATTCTATCACAACTGAACTTCATTTGTGCATGCACACACACACAACACCATACACATACACACAACACACATACACATCTATAAAATGTACAAACAACACACACACACACACACACCCATGCACAGAGCGTGAATGACCTGTACATCTGAGGACATTAAAAGAACAAATTCTTTGTTCATAAACAAAATGGGGGGAGTATTAAAATTGGGGAGTGACCGAGGACAATGGACCTTAGGAATTTTGCGGTGTGTGTTGGGTCCATGTTTGTAAAGAAAATACACACTGACACACAAGGGTTGAACACTAGATTTTTACCCACATGTTTATATTCATTAGTGGTATACTGTCAAGAGTCCTGATTGCATACCATTATGTCTATGGCCAAAGACTAATTTCAAGGGCTCAAAACTAGAATGGACGATATCCATTTTAGCTACGACCACAGGCACTGCATCGGTCTTACTGTAGCGTTTGTGCGAAAAGGTGCTTAACTAAAGTGGACAATGTTTCTGAGCCCAAAATTTGTGATTACAAAATGGTCCATAACAATGAAAATTGGAGGCGGGGCAACTGTTTGTATATTATGTGTAAACTATAAGGAGTTTTTTATTCAACAAGTGAACAGAATGTTTAAAGAGTGTATGTGTAGTGTATATGATTAGAAACACTTTTTGCCCCAGTATTTATGTTGTAAGTAAAATGTTTTCCTTTGTAACTTTGTTCGAACCTGTCCAATCAAATCGTATACTAGTAATTTAATTCATAATTCGTCTTTTGGGATGCGTCACTCTTCACAATTGTTATACTCAAGCAAGGGTACCACTACACAACCATTTTGACACGGCATATCATGGCAAGAAATCTGTACGATATATGTATTAAGAGATTTAGGAGAAAAGTTTTAATATTATCGCTTTATGCAGACAGAATGGGGAAAATCCAATTTATTGGTTTTTGTTTTTGGTAAAATATTTTTAAATTCTGTCTGACAGGTTGTTTAACAATAAATTATTTCCTTATTTTTGCTATGGTACAAAATGAAGTGGAGTAATGAAATGTTACTCAATTTGTTGCTATTTTGAAGACTCAAATTTTTATCCAGTTTTGGAAGGAAAATGAGAACATTAATTGTCGTCTTGTTAATTTTCCACATTGACAGAAGTCCATTTCATCCTGTAGATACAGGATAATGTAGCATTTGAGGAATGACCACCCTAGCTCATAGTGATATGTGAGCTGACGAGTTGCAGTTGTCTGGAAAAACTTAAGTGTGCCTGTGACCCAAGAAACAGAGCACAATGTACTACTACTATTTTCTGAAACCTTGTTCCTTGAAAAACAATGTATGCTGGAGTAAGGTTATTTCACAGCTGTTTGACCCCATACAAATTGTCTATTTTATTAATAGAACAATTTTAAGCAGTGGTGACACAATTTTGACAACTGATATAAGTAGGGACATGCAAGAGCCTCTGCAAAAAATCAGACAAATCCATTGCGGGAATCTTGCCATATATGCCTACAAAGGTCATGATTTGTATGTTATAGCGCCCTTTATATGTCTATTCTCCATAGAAAGACGTGGAAAACTAGATTTTTAAGAAAAATCATATTTGCCCGCAATGAAATTTCGTAAAATTTAAACAGAATGTAGTTAGTGGAACAAATATTCCAAATCAGTTGTCAAAACTGTGTCGCCGGCGATAATTTTTGTTTTATTCTGGTTTTGCATTAATAAATGAGACTTTCAAATGGCTGTGATCTTTACCCTGGAGTGCGTAATATTTTGGTTATTCCATTTTACTGGGCCAGTCAAGATTTGGAATAATTATAAGGGAAGTCATCTTAAGAACCTCTTGGGATGTTGGTACAAGTCATTAAGACAATTCAATGCACTATGAGTTGCAATATACTCATCCACCAAGGACACAGTTCAGTGGGTTGTACTAGTACATACATTGACATGAACTGACCTTGTGTGATCTGGGTATCATATATCATACCCAAAAACCAGGAGGTATGCTTTCTTAATACCTTGGTGAATGAAAGCTACTGAACTGTGCCAAGGGAATTGAGCTTTTACTAGCTCATAGTGATGGCTCATGCCAGCTCATTGTTTGTAGTCGTCCAAAGCAAGCAGATAATATGAAAGGTATATGGTATGTCCTCCGTGTACAATGGGGACTATACCAGTTTATAGGGGACTATTCTTAAAGCCACCACTCTGTTAGTTGTGTAGTTGTGACTCTGTATGCGAGTTTATTAAAACCTTGGAAAATGGAATGTGATGCTGATGATTGTCTCAGTGAGCTTTCTTTGGAGTATAGGAATTATGCATTCTGTTCAGTCATGCATTTTCCACGTGAGCAAGGTGCTATAATTCTACTGTCGTCTTTGAAGCCAAAAGTGCTGGGAATCAAAATAGGATTCCAAATTGTGCACAGATAAATATCTTATTAGTGTCATCGAGGGACTTGTTTAACCTTGTCGTCTTGAACTGCTGGACAAAATTTATCTTCAGGACTGAGAAGATTCCCATGGAATATTACCTGAGGATTTTTAAGTGTGACTTTGCATGCTGTCATTTTGGAGTCTTCGCTGTGAGGACACATTGGGCCATGTTAGGAGCGTCCGTATCACAGATACACGCGGCCCCGGATCAGCTTACACAGTTGAATTAATCCTGACACCACCACAAGCCATTACGAATGACTTGTGGACACGCTAAGAAGAAGATCGTTGAACTGCAACACTTCTTTTGGACATTAATTATTAATCTTATAGATTGTAATTTTACTATATATGTAATGTTGTTTTGGACATACCAATTCTTGAACCAAATAGATCTGATTAAAATCATTCAATCTGTTATATTATATAAAATTCAGACCGCTTGCGCACAAGGCTCATTCATTGGTGTTTGAAAAGTATTTCTGACCTTTGACGTCTACGAGACATAACAACTAATAAAAGTTGGGATCCTGACCTTTGTTAGTAAAAAAAAAAAAAAAAAAAAATGGAATGTGATGCTGATGATTGTCTCAGTGAGCTTTCTTTGGAGTATAGGAATTATGCATTCTGTTCAGTCATGCATTTTAATTCCACGTGAGCAAGGTGCTATAATTCTACTGTCGTCTTTGAAGCCAAAAGTGCTGGGAATCAAAATAGGATTCCAAATTGTGGACAGATAAAAATCGTGGTAATTATCCTGGACTGATATACTGTGGCTTATTAGTGTCGTCGAGGGACTTGTTTAACCTTGTCGTCTTGAACTGCTGGACAAAATTTATCTTCAGGACTGAGAAGATTCCCATGGAATATTACCTGAGGATTTTTAAGTGTGACTTTGCATGCTGTCATTTTGGAGTCTTCGCTGTGAGGACACATCATCGTTGAACTGCAACACTTCTTTTGGACATTAAGTATTAATCTAATAAATTGTGTGTAATTTTACTATATATGTAATGTTGTTTTAGACATACCAATTCTTGAACCAAATAGATCTGATTAAAATCATTCAATCTGTTATATTATATAAAATTCAGATCGCTTGCGCACAAGGCTCATTCATTGGTGTTTGAAAAGTATTTCTGACCTTTGACGTCTACGAGACATAACAACTAATAAAAGTTGGGATCCTGACCTTTGTTAGTAGACGATGCTTAAAATTGTCATTTCTTGACAAATATAGCGTGTTAAGCTTAGCCACTCACAGTAGTCTTTACTACAACAATTTTCAACACGACAGTGCAAAAAATGGACTTTGAGCAATTTGTTTATATTTTGAAGAAATCGCCGATGGTTTTAAAGTCTTTGATTTTGATAAGAAAAAGCAGATACAACCTAAATTATGAGCTAGAAAGTGACATAATACCTCACAGACATGGCAAACATTTTTTTTAGAAACCCACCGTATGGGCAAAATGTTTTTTAGGCCCAAATATTTTCCGATGAAAACAAAATCTATAGGGGGAAATGTGTTTCTGTAGGGCAAGACGTTTTCTTATAGAGCAGTTTTTGTTGTTGTAGGATTACTTATTCGAAAGTGATGCTCTACAAAAAACATTTTGCCCTAAAGGGAAATGTTTTGCCACCGGAAATTTCACCCTAAGGCGGGTCTCTGGACTCTGCCGATTTCACGCTCTGCTCACTATGCTTGCCCCACTTTCAGCTTTTTTTCGTAACACTTAGTGCAGTATATTTATGATTTGACCCAAAACAATTGCAAAAGAAACAATTTTGGTGTTGATATACTGTGAAATTGTCCAAAAATAATATATCAAAAGTTTACCAAAATCAACCTAGTGGAACAGAATTCATCATCAATGAATTGTGCAGAGGACAGACAGAGCAGGACTTGGATACAAAGCAAACCAGAAACTATTTAAAGACATGACTCCCCAGGAACACAGGCAAGCCCTTACCAGTCTTGTGAAAGATGTTTATGAGGAAACTATGCTTGTTCACCTGTCACCTGTACTCCTGTGCAGCACAAGGAAACTGACTTTGTGGGATAGCGTCATGCAGGTAGACACGTCATGGAAGAAAGTTTTATAGCTGTGGTCTCCTGAACTACTTGCATTTCATGTGAACTCCATCCACAACACACTCCAACTCCAGCCAACCTTAAGCTTTGGGGAAAAACCAACTTAGGTCTGTGCCAGCTATGCAACCATCAGCACTGCACCCTCTCATATCTTGAATGGCTGTAAGCACTCTTTTGATAGTGGAAGATATAACTGGAGACACGATCAAACACTCAGAGCAATTGCTGAGAGTCTTCTTCCTTACATCGCCGAAGCCAACACAAGCTTGTCGTGTGCTACTGGCCAAGAAAAGGTCCTAGCAATACGATTCCAAACAAAGGAAGGGAAAGCTTACAGAAATCAACCTCTGCTGCTACCAAGTGCAATGCCAGTGCGAATTCTGAGCCAGGCCAGTGACTGGAAGTTTCCTATGGATGAAGAACAAAATCCAATTATATTCCCTCCACAAATTATGGAGACTGCAAAACGACCAGATATCATCATCTACTCAGAATTAGCCAAGATAGCAGTACTTATAGAACTGACAGTGCCAATTGAACAAAACCTGGCTGATGCAAATATGAGAAAGAAATGCAAATATAGTGGACTTGTTGCAGAATGTGAGAACCGCTCATGGACCACTCACTACTTCCCTATTGAGATAGGAAGCCGAGGCTTGTAATTTTGTATAATACATCCCTGCCAAACTGCCTCTCAACTCTCGGCATTCCAAAGGGAAAGAGGAAGAAGATCATGGACCATGCAGGAAAGACAGCCTTGAGAGGAAGCTATGCTATCTGGCTTAGCAGGAACTCAAAGCCTTCCAAGGGGGGTTGGTACATTTTGTGACCCCACTTTGTCTGCTCCCAGTTGAATTCAGCAGCCTTGACGGAATAAAGTGCAGGGAATGACTTTGATACCAATGCCAAACATCAACTCAAGAGGGAAGTGAGACGGTTGTGGCCACGCAAAACTAGTTGAATCCGCCAAAGCCTGGTCTGAAGCTCAGGAACCTCTGAAGTTGCCTACCAAGCACTAGAACTTTTTCTGACATCCCTGTTGCCTTCCAAGAGAAACTACACCAAGAGTGCACATTCTATAACGGATGGACGAGCTCTGAAGGTAAACGACGCTGGTGGTAGTCGCCAATGATCTACGTCTCTGTACAAGTAAGGGGGAAACGTTTGTACAGGGGTAAAAAATTAGAATGATTTGAATCAATTTTAAGAATCTTAGGCTAATCCTAAGATTTAAAAAGGTATAGTTTACCCTATGATCTAAGCACATAACAGTTCAAGGTAGTACAGGAACATTTACGACCGTTGTTTTTTTTTGGAGACATTGGTGGTGTCGGCACGCGGGTGATTCGTGTATGTGAAATGCAAAAGATTGATATGACTCGTCTGACATGCCCGACATTTCAGTATGACTCCGTGGTACAGTTCAAGGTCATATGGGGTAATCAAGAATGGTAGAACGGTTGCAAATTGGTCATTTGGTCACACTAGACACTAATTATGGGCGGATCCCAGGGGGGGGGGGGGTTTTACGCAAACGACGCGTCAAATCTCAAAAAGGGGTGGCATTGGAATCGCCTATCAGTCTCTTAATAAAAGTACCGATCTGTCAAAATATGGCCGTATTTTTTTTAAGAAATTGATAGAGATTGGTTTTGATCGGTTTTCCATTTTCATTGTCATTTCCAATTCATAGCACTTTGAAATAAAATAAAAAAAATAAGCAACAACCAGACGGCCAGGGTTTTTCATCCCCAAGCCAAAGATAACTCAAACTAGCCAATATCAACAATCAACACCGTTTTAATCCCCCTGGCTGGAAAAGCAGAAGGGGGATTATTGCTATCCGTCAAGGCGGCGTCGGCGTCCAACAATCGTGGTTAACGCGATAACATGAGACCCATAAGGGTTGTGGTGATGTAACTTGGAGGGTGTGATCGGACTGTCATGCCCTTCATCTGATTAGATTTGGGGGCAATGGCATATGCTAATTAGGTACCTAATTTGCATAATTAAGATTAATTTGGAGTTTTACAAACTATCTGAAGACCATAAAGTCCGATTTTTGATGAAACTTGGTGGGTTGGATCGACTGGCCAGGCCCTTCATCTAGTAGATTATGGGCATGCATATGCTATGCAAATTAGGTACCTAATTCGCATAATTAATGAGTTAATTTGGGGTATTTGTTCCCAAAAAGCTTGTGAACAAACTATCTAAGATCCAAAGTCGATTTTGATGGAACTTGGAGGGGTGGGGAATCATGTACTCTCGCGTTGATTAGTTTTGTGGCGCATGATATGCTTAATAATATCCAGCTAATTTGCATATTTATGGGCCTAAATTTGGGGTATTTTCATTCCCCAAAAAACTGTGACCAACTATTCGAAGATTCCCTAATCCGATTTTGAATTAAACTTAGATGGAGGGGTGGGAATATTGTACTCCTCTCGCGGCTATGAGGTTTAAGGTGGGTTGTCCCCGGGGGTTTAAAGGGGGTTTCCTGGTTTAAGGGGCGGGTCCGGGGTTTAAGGGGGCGTTGTTGTCTTTAAGGGGGGTTGTCCGGGTTTAAGGGGTTGTCCAGCTTTAAGGGGGTTGTTGGGTTTAAGTGGGATTGGGGTTTAAGGTTGGGTGGTCCGGGTTTAAGGGAAAGGGGTGTCCGGGTTTAAAGGGGGGTTGTCTGGACTTAAGGTGGATTGGTTGGGGTTTAAGGTGGGTTGGCCGGGTTTAAATGGTTGTCCGGGGGGGTTTTAAGGGGGGGTTGCCTGGGCTTAAGGGGGCTTGTTTTGGTTTAAGGGGGTTTTGCAACGAGTTTAAGGGGGGTTGTCCAGGTTTAAGGGGGTTGTTGGGGTTTAAGGGGGTTGTTGGGGTTTCAGGGGATTTTTTGGGTTTAAGGGGTTTTTGGTTTAAGAAGGGTTTTGGTGGCACATAATACGCGGATACATGCGCAGACGTGCACCATGCCACTCGCATGCACGCATGTGCGCATGCTTCCGGACGTTGCCCATGGGTTTTTGTTCCGGGTTAAGGGGGGGTTGTCTGGGCTTAAGGGGATTTTTGGGCTTAAAGGGGGATTGTTGTGGTTTAGGTGGGGTTGTCCGGTTTAAAGGGTTGTCCGGGTTTAAGGGGGGGGTTGTCTGGCTTAATTTGGGCTTGTTTTTTTAAGGTGTTTGCAACGAGTTTAAGGGGGGTTGTCAGTGTTAGGGGGGTTGTTGGGGTTAAGAGGATTTTAAAGTGGCAGAATGGGGTAACTTTAGAAACATACTTGTTATCAAATAAGAAAAATCAACAAGGGGAAGGACAGTTGCAGCTGATTATTTAAAATTGGTAAACCGCGTCCCTCCCATGGGGGAGAACCGGAACGTGTCGTTTTAATCAAAAAGTATCAGCAGGTTTTGTTTCGTGCACGTGGACAGTTTTGATTTTGTCGATATAGATATCATTGAGAGTTTTTTTTTCACAGACGATCTATTGTTTGCTGTTGTATAATTGAAAATAAGTTTATTCTTTATAAAGTCATTTAAGGTGGTAAAATACCGCATTGAAGATACTGCGTAGTTACGGTCAAGTTAACAATCAGCTGCCCTAGGGAACACTCTATAGTTTTTCAATATAATTAATGTCGTACAACCAACAAAACGAAAAAAATGTTTACGTTTCTGGTAGGCGTCGACCATTATTAAAGCTAATTGTGTTGACGGCCTTTGCTACTGAGCAGTCGACATTGGAATTTTACTTTTACAATTCTGATGGTATTTTTGTAATGTTGGTTTTTTGAATGGTAAATATAAGCACACATTTTAACACAATATCCGTGTCTTTTTTAAACACTTGCCTGAATTTTCCTACAGCGATAATAGTTTGAAGGAGTCCCCTATTACTATAAATCTCGACTTAAACGGAAAAACGTCATTTGCTGTTTTTTATATACCATTTTAATATAACGGAATTATTTGGCATGTGGCAGATAAAAATATTCCAGATTTTATATAAATTAAAGCAGGTGAAAATTAATATTAAAATTTTCAAATTTTTTAGGTTTTTTCTTTTTTTAATTAATTTAAAGTACATCGAATAAAACGATTTTTTTTAAATTAAAAAAAAACATTTATTGTACATGTTGATCTACTTAAATGAATCATAAAAAGAAACAACTTGTAATATTTACATAATTCGCATGGAAATCTTGGGCAAGTCCAGCTATAAACCACTTATTTGCAATTCAAATCAAAAAGAAAACTGATAAAAAATCATGTTAGGTTCTACTGCTATTTTATAACCTGAAAATGTTTATGCGAAATTAATTTCGATTATTTTATCGAAATCACTGTATACAGGGTGAGTCAAAAGATTTACACTCGTTTACACTTCAGGAAAACTAGTAAAAATATTTAACAAGTTTAGAAATGGTTTTTTATACACAAAAACCAAAGACTATTTATCTACTATCAATGGTAAAGAAATCTAAAGTGGACCTTTTCGCATATTGGAGATTTGGTAAATTGACGAAAAGCCGCCAAAAACCATAATTATTGACCACGGTTGTCCAATTCTTCACGTCCACAGCAGCAAAAGCATTCAGTTACTGTCATCTGAATGCTTAATAACTTAGGTAATTTTGTTCTAATACACTATTTCATAATCCGTAGCAACTGTTACTTGATAATATTTCTTAACAATACTTAATGACAGTACGTAACAGGTAGGAGGGGGAAGGGGGCACTCTGTCCCCTCTCCTTTGGTCCTATACCATTTTGGGTCTACCAAGAAAAAAAAAAAAAGCTTCCCTAGCGGTAGAACAGGAAAGTGGGAAAAGGACAAGCCGAAAAGGAGTAGAGAAAAGATGGGGAAGGAGAGGAAAAGATTGAATGCCAAGGAAAGGCAGATGGACGTTCAATGCCTTTAATGTCCAAATATTGATTCCCAACGTAAACCCCCTCCCCAATCAGGTATGAAGGAGTCGGTGGATGGAAAAAGTGGGTCAACCGGCTGTATTCCACAGGCTTGCCCAAATATTGCATTCAGTTTCCATGAAAAGATATGTGAACAATTTCGATGCTCAAAATTGGGTTAAGATTACATGATGTAGTTAGTGATTGCAGAATACTGAATAGTTTGAAATTTTTCTTGATGAATGTTTACTCAAAGGTATCAAAGCAAGCAACGCATGTCATGATGTACTTGTGTAGACTCATCAAAGTCCCTTGGCCAATTTAACAACAGTAATTCCGTGGACAGAGTGAAAATGGGGACCTATCTTTAAGTAGCATAACGTCGCAATGCAAAGTTCAAAAAATCAAATCAAAATTTCTCTAGTAGGTGATTAATCTAGTTTTATATGTGATATCGGGATCTTGGTACATTTTTCACTGCTGTCAGAAAAATTTCGAACAAAACGAGTAAATCTTTTGGACTCACCTGTATGTTATACCTCAGGCGAAACCTGAACAAACAACCCATATCGCCGGAGGAATGTGTATAGCTACTAAAACTTTTGTCTGAATGTTTGTGAGTTTAGCCGGTTGCAACGGAAATCGATTCCCGGCAATAGACCGTATTCAATATCAGCATGCTGGTGTAGACACATCGACGCATTCCAGTACTTACCATACATTCAACCTGTCAATGATCCCTGTGCAATCGCTAAAACATGGATCGATTGACCGCTTAGTATTGTAGTCTGGAATGTATGCACTTGTCCACCAACCTGTCGTGTGGCTGAAGCATACTCGAATAAGGTCTATAATGATTATATACAATATTCATTATGACATGTTATGTTGTCGAAAGTAATGAACGGTTATTTGGTGCAAATGATGACAGGCTATGTTCCATTGTCCATAATCTAACCGTCACCATTTCACACAACGTGGTGAATCAACGCAGAATTTAATATGTTTTTATTTCGAGTTGTGCGATCAACTGGTTTGGAGACGAATTAAGTTTTTAAGTAGACATTAATAATTTTCTAAATTTTAATGTGAATAAAATGCAAAATTTCTCCCCCCCAGGTAGCCCACGCCAAAACAGCCAATTTACATACAAGCTCGAGTTCAAGTATATGGGATGTAGTAGATGTGGGTAATTTTGGCATGTGGGGCCCAAAACCAGACCCCCCCTTAGAGATTTTCATTCACATGTTTTTCTGTGCTTGGGTCCCTCAGCTAATCAGAATCTGCTTGTTGTTCCATTAAAAATTGGTGGTGTGTGGGTGTGCGACAGGCCAAGAAGCCGTTGCCATGGCAACAGTCAAACGAAAAATTGATAATTTAGAAAATGATATCTTGTAACTAACAACAGTAAAAACATGCTCAATGTGTCAATTTGTGTGTATTTCAAAATTGTCCATTTGATCTGGCATCAAATAAAGGTTATTTAGGTCTAGAATGTTGATTTCTGGTCCGTTACCGATGTAGCACTGTCTCAAAAATGAGCTTTTTGAGGGAAAATTTAAAATTTTTTAAAAGCGAAACCCTCCCATTCCCTCCCACCTCACTCCCATAGAATTTTCTTCGTCACTTCATCGGTTTTTTGTGTTAGCTTGGATCCCTCCCTATCACGAATCTGCTGTTTGCCTTTTAATTGGTGGTGGGTATGGATGCCAGAGCCATTGCCATGGCAACGCAGTAATGAAGGTGAATTTAAAATTTCATATTTTCAACTACACAACATAAAAACATGCTCTACGTGTCAATTTATATGTATTTCAAGCTTCCGATTTGATTGCAAAGGAAGATTGTGGTTTTAGGTCATCGAAATGTCAATGTACGTCTGCTCCATGGTAACACAGTCTCGAAAATGATCTTTTTGAATGGGAAATTTAATGTTTTTTAATTAAACAAAACAATAACACAATTCGTGCCTAGTATATGTATTCTAGCTGCCCGCAGTTGATTGCAATCAAGATTCTAAAGTACTCAAGATCATGTCCCAATTGCTATAGGATGGTTGCCATGACAACACCATGATACAAAAACTATGGAATTTGAAATTAAAGCTTAAAACATCTGAGGCTATTATGATGTATTTATGACCTATACCTTCCCCTTATGTGGATTTTCTCCTCAGGTTTTCTGTAGTTTGGGTCCCCACCTATCAGAATCTGCTTGTTGGCTTACGGCTGTGGTGGTGTGAGTGCCCGGAGCTTTTGCTAATCGAACAAACACCACTATAAGAAGCTTGAAATTTCGAAAAATGTTATATCTTTGCACCCAGACAACACGGCAAGATGGCAATCTGGAACATGACCTCAGATTTCTTTGGTCCATGACTTTGACAGCATCCACATATGAAGAACCCCTATTGCACCTCAACCCCAAGTCTGGTTTTAATCGGACTTCAAGTTTTCGAGACACCTGAAAAACAATAACCTAAACAAAACTGTAAGCAAACTTCCAACTTAAGGAAATAGTTCCCTGAACGGAGTTACACAGGAGTCGGTCGTTTTTCACAGCAATATTACCGATGGGGCTGCGACCACTTCCAGCCTGCCAATGTGGCTCTCGATCACCGACTGGCGGATTGACATTCTCAATGATGCCCTACCTTTCGTCCACTGGTGGCTATAGACCCCCACCAATCAACAGTGAGCTCGACTCCACCAACTTAAACTCACTTACCTGCCTCTGCCTCATAACGCAATAAGATGATTATCCACTCCAATACCAAACCGACCAGGTCACATCTGGAAGCATTTCACATTCTGTCCATTGGTAATCCCACTTCACCTCCTAGAACCCAGCATAACAATTGTAGGGCTTTGGCAATTCTGGATATGCAAAATCTGCACAAATGTCTCATATGGGCACCAGAAACTACTCCATTACCACTGTTAAATTAAGACAATTCCCTAAATAGTAGGACCGCAATTGACCGATCACGCGACTCAGTGATTCGACATTACCCCAGAAAATGTTCGCTCACAAAACCACAGACTAAACCCTTCCAACGAACTATTAATGGTGGAGAAACAAATAACAGAAGGTCGTAAGGTCGTAGAAGGAAGGTATCGTACCCTAGTGTATCGCCATCTCACTCCTGACAAGGGAATGCACTGCATTAGCAATAGCTTATTACCATAACCTTATTTTACCATATCATACCACTGCTCAACCGTGACGGAGTGGGGTTGTAAAAGCAGCTAATGTCAACTCAGACTCCTTATTAAATAGTAATGCTCCACTTGTACTCACCTAATGCTCCTGGTTCAAGCTGCTACTAGGCTTGTTGAAAGGTGGTAGCAGAATTCCCAACTGAACATTGTCCGCCATGTTCGGAATGGAGGCCCTTTATAGAATTCCCAGGAGGAATTTGAGCTCGAATATCATGTGCTCTGACCAAGGAGCCAGTCAAGCGATCATGGTGTTTTTCGTGCACATTACGAATGACTGAGGAAATCCAGCGGCTCACTGTGTACTTGCTTCAGGCCCATGTGTGGCCCTGCAGAGTAGAGTTGATGAAGAAGTACAAAGATCCTTACCGCTCAAGGCCCGAACTGAACACCAAGGTTTCTCTGAGTGGAGACCATCTGTTGAGATGCAGCAAAATACCGGTTTTTGATATGTAAACGCTCTGATTCCTTCGCCAAACAGTCCTGCTTGAATAAGAGAGACCCCCATGTCCTCAATGCTGATGTGGTTCTTGTCTTTATACAAGGCAGACACTCCGAACCCCCTTTCCAGGCCACTAAGAATCATCTATTGAAATTGCAGAAAACTAAGCTTTCGGACGGGTTTTAACTCATCCGAACACAGAATTGAAAGACCCGTGGCAAATCCAATCTGAACAAGGCTCGAACTAGGGAACATGTCCCTTAACAGATCCTTTACAAGAGGAACTGGAGAAAACTGTCATGCCATCACCAAGCTCTTTTGAATCTGGCCTATGGCTGTTTGGTAACATCCCGGAGAGTTAGGACCTTTCCTCCCTTGAAGACCGGAGTGAGGAATTATGGCAAATCTGCCTACAGTTGCACAAATAGGATCGATCTTGTCGGCACACCATGCATGTTAACCGGCGAGAGTCGGATCAAACATAAGATTCACTGTTGACATTCCGCTTGCCTGGCAGCGAGCGCAATAGCCCTGTCAGAAAGTCTCACCTTTGGCTGCCCACAATGGGGCTACCAGCAGGGCCAAGCAATCCTTTCTCGAGAACGTCTCGTGATCACGGCGACTGGGGAAAAGCATTAGCTATCATTCCCGACCAGTCCTCGCCATGACGTTCCCTTCTTCGCCAAGTGACTGTTTCCCAATAGTAATATGTCAGAAGGGGTATATTCCCGGCGAGCGCACAGGTCTTGTGGACCGTCACAATTATGTAAGATTTGGCGGCAAACCGCGGGCACTCCACCGAGGACCCTCGACCTTCTTGCTGTGTCTGGTATGGGGACCTCCATGAGATAGCGTCGGGCAACAAAATGCCCACTCTTAGCACATGGAGGCGAGCAAACCGATGTCCCAATGTCGGAACCACCTGAGCAGCCAAATGCACTCCTTACACCACATAATTGTCTCAGCAAACCAGAACCACCTTCGCCCTTACCAAAGGTATTCGGCGCCACTACGGCAGAAAGACGGCCCACAGGCCATAATGCATCGCGTCATGACGATTGTCTATCCCCTTCTCAAGAATTCGGCTACTATCTTGACCACATGGGTGAAGGTTCTGGGGCCATTGAGATTTGAGAGAACAAAAGTAGGCTCAAACTCCCACACCCCCCCCCCTACACACCCACACACCGGTGAAATCAATCAATCATCGCTGAGAGGACTTGTATACTGTAAACATGTTAAGTATGGCGAATTTTTTTTAATTACGTGTAGCGCGCGTCCTCCACACCTTTCTGAAAAACCCTCAGTATCTGTTGAGAGGCTTGGTTATAGGTCGCCATTACCCTGACTTCTTTGCAGTTGGGAATAAAGTTAGAATAGAAACCATCTTAACTCGGAAATGTCAGTCGTATATTATGTCCCTTTGCAACACGAGGAAAACTCTCAAATTAATAGCCTTCCTCCGTGAGGAGTAGGATGGGAAGGTGTCTGAACGGCCTCCTGGAGGGGCGGGCGGTGACTAAGCGGTTCCCCGACGAGACTACTCCCTGTGATTGATTTTTTTGTGTTGTCTTGTCTAAGATGTACTAATATTTATTATTCCTTCCTCCAAATTCCCATTTTCAGCATGACAATTCCATTCAGTCCCTGAATGTTTTCTATGCTGTAGGTGCCAACTTTGAGGTCTGGTAGCCTCGTGAATAGGGCATCCGATAAGTGATCGGAAGGTCGCAGGTTTGATTCCCGCTCCGCTGCAGTCCTTAGAAAAAATTCCTGCTGGGGTTGCTTTGTGTGCTTGTCATTAACTGTTATATAAAAGTACTTTTGGGTCACATATCTGGGACTAAAAGCTTTTTAATTTCTCTGATTCATATATAATTCAGTAACCATGCATCATTCATTGATCCCAAAGTGGTGTTCTAGTAAATAGGCGTGACCCTCATATCTTCTTTAGGAACGACCCCCAGTTGGCCATAACCGTTACCCTAAATAACCCAATCTTGATTGCAATAAAATAGCAGGTTAGATTTTGTTTCTATGCGTGATTTGGTCCAAAATGGATTTTTTGGTGCCAATTTAAATTTCTCAATACTATTTGCCATTGCAAGTGGTTCTGCTTGCTCATATATAATCATCACCATTGATGGCACAGAAGAAGTTGTGATAGCTAAGGGTACAAGCTAACTGAAAATCGTGGTTAAGAAAATCATCATGTCAGAAACTCCTACCATATAAAAGGAAATTGAAATCACTATTTTGGATCCAAGATAGTGTAAACAACACAGAAGGGCTTCTTCAGACCATCATATGGCTTATATTCATCCCTTACTGTTTTACGATTGGGCTAATTCGTTTTACGATCATCATGGTAATTGCCTGTAATTACTATGTCAATTGGATTCAGCGGGAACTTCCCTTGAAGGACAACCGTTGCATAGATGAATTAAGCATGTAAGGCTGTATCGTGGTGTTCAGTGCAGCATTTATTTTGAATTCTGTTCAACTCCCCAGTCTTTCATGAAATTGAGCTTTGTGATCTTAAAACTTAAAAACCTGTGCAAGTTTGCGTACGCCTACATTTATTCAACACATAGTCATCTGATATAACTTTGGTCTGAAACAGTAGGTATTTTTGAGGTCGTGGCCTTGACGTAAGTTAACAGGATAATTGACGTAGCATGAGTGATTATGTTAGAAATGCGTGTGATACGGAGTTGTCACTTTGGCGTCGAGAGGACGGAGGCCTCGAGACCCAAGTGGACAACTCGTACTTACACGCAATTATCTACATAATGCACGCAGCTCAGTCAAATATCCGTCATACACTTAGCGTATTCCAGTTCAAATATAAAATAATAAAATGAATATGTGTGAAAATTAAGAAAATACACCCTAGAAAAATAAATAACTTCACGAATTAAAACACCGGTCATCAATGGGCCTTATTACTCACTCACCCGTATCGATCAAGTCGCGTGGTGGGGTTTGTGTGTTGATGGGTTAGCTTCCATCCGTTATTACATCCCATTTTAAAAGCCGTGGTGTTTCATTTGAGCTTACAAGCAGTATTCTTACGGAGGATAGTACACAAGAGGTGGACTGCCGCAGCAACAATATTGCCAGTTATAGCTTTCCAGTTAATAACCAAATATGGAATATTAATTTGAAGTTGGATTCTCCAATTAATAAAGGTATGTGGTCCGATCTTAGCCTAGTACTAGTGTGGTCTATGACATGGATCTGTGGGTCACATTCTCACCCTGAAGACCTGTATTGTACACACGTCTACAGCCTATAAAAATGTTGTTTAAATAAAAGCATTTTGGTATTGTGCCACCACCAAAGTGAATTCGGCAGCCTCATGCGAATAAACTGCAGTTGAAGGATGTGGTGTGGCAGATACTTAGCCCATCCCGTTATTTAAAATATGATAATAATTCATATAAACAACAGTACTGCCATGCAATCACGCCCATTATTGAGGGCTATTAACAAAGCTATTATGGCGTGCATGAGTGACTCCCTCTCAATTAAAAGGCCGGATCATGTTACAAGCAATTGTCCAGTAATTATCTTTGTTTTCGAGTAGCGCAACTCCTGTCAAATAAACGAACCAAATGTCAACAAAACATACGTGTTCTTTGCGTGTATGAGGGTTTGTATGACCACAGTTCGGTGAGTGCAGGTCTCTACTTGGCAGCAAGAGGTATAAAATTAGGCCATATATGGCAGCCAATTCCTCATGCTCTTCGTTACAACTATTTTTTATCATAATTAATATTATTTTTTCGGGACTATCGTAGATTTAACTGAAAGCTTTGTTTTCAACTGAAAACCTTTAGTTTTTTAGGGTGAAAACTACTGGGTTTTTTTTTTTATGAAACTAGTTTATATCGTTGGGTAACCGTATATTGCGTTGACTGAAAGTTCATACATAAAACCCCTACTGTTCTTTAGTTTATCATCGGATTTTATCATTTATCCTTTTGAACTGAGAATTACAAGGTTTTAAATGACATTTTGAGTTATTGCGAGATTTTTAAATTTTATATTTGCTAAGCTATAAATGATATATCTTTTAAGTTTTTTCAAATGTCTTTTTTCAAAGGTTCACGTTTCCGATAAAATTCTTTGGTTAGTTTAGATTTTGTTTTGTTTTATTTTATATTTCTAAATCACCAAAATGTCAGTTCGAACTTTGTAATTATAAAGTCACAAAATATCGATTTCAAGTGAGAAGCCTAAACCCATTTTTTTCATATCCGAGTGTGAAAACTTTTAATTTGTTAAAAAGTGATAAAATCAGTTTTCAATTCAATTAACTGACTCGGAGGTTTTTACTTGAAAACTATGTTTATTGAAATATTTTTGAGAAACATGGTTTTCAACAGTCAATCATTTAATCGTGAATGATGATAACGTTTTTTTGGAAAAAAATATTGACTAATAAATCAAGTTTTTGAAAATCTACGTTTTCATATAGAATACCCTATTTTGAGGTTTCAGAGGCGGACTGGGTAGTCAAACCGGCCGTGGAAAAAATTGACTTACCGGCCCATGAGTATATGAAAATATCATGGGCCCTCTGTAATATCAAACGAAACAAACAAACAAACAAACTAAAAAAACATTATTGATCGAACATTCCCAAGTTTAAAGGTAGTTGAGTCGATTAACCCCCACCCCCCTCCGTACTCCTATCTTGTAAAGTAGCGTGTATGTGCCGCTTTTAAGACCCTCATTTTCAGCAATCGTTGGTCACCCCAAGACCCCATAACTTTTTGGAACTTTTACCACTGTCACCAAAAGACCTCCTATTTTTTGACAAAATTTTGAAAAAAAGTTCACACACAAAGACCTCTTTTTAAAGATTTTTTTAAAAATTTTCACTCCATTGACTGACCTCATTTTTGGGGAAAATTAGCAAGTTTATTTATCATCCGAATTTTTTGGAGCAATTTGGCTGCCTCTCACCGAACGTTCCAATTTTTTGCACATCTTCTCGTCACTCTCTACTCGAATGCCTAACGGACTGTTAAAAATGTCTTAAAAAAATACGGTAACGGGCGTTTTGATTGTCAGCCGGGACTCAAACGTGCAAATACCTGTAAAAAAAGGGACTCGAAACGTGCAAATCCGATCCTATATGGATGGATTAGAGTTTTTTTTTTTTTTCATTGGATCAACTAGTACCAATATTCCCATAATGACGTCACTCTGACGCAGGCCCGTTAACCAGGATTTTTCTGGGAGGGTGCGTATTTTTCCAAAAGTGGGCCTTTTTTCATCCAAATTCACCCTCCAATTGGGAGGGGGGTTGGATTATGTCAAAAGTGGACCTTTTTTTCACTGAAATTTTAACCTTTTTTTCGACAAAATAGCAAAAAACTCTAAAATTTTTGGCTTGCTCTTCCGTCGCTCGCAAATTCGATTTTTTTCCTCTTTGAGGGGATTTTTTTGTCGGGATTTTGGGGGCATTTTTGGAATTGGGGGCGTCCGGCCAACCATCGCCCCCCCCCCCAACTGGTTCGGGCCGCTTCGACTCAATAGTTTAGGAAGTATATGTTAATACTGCATGAATTATTTTGTGGACAATTTATATTTCGCAATTTACTACTGATTCAAAACATTAAGCACTAAAACGGTCTGAGTATATAAAAAAAACTAGTCATTTCCCAACAAGTAGCACGCGGCTGCCAAAACCGCTGAAAATCGGATTATCCTAACTTTTTTTTTTAGAAAAATAAAATTTCCCCCTTATTCTACCCTTAGTCAGTTTGTGTCTATATGGAATTGACATTTTGCTGACCATGCGAACCTTAATGACGTCATTATGACGTAAATGCTAGGAAGGTTGGTACTCATTATTGTTAATCAATGAAAAGAGGCAAAGCCATACCGGTCCAAATGTATCAAAATTACGTGTATGTACAATTTCTCTGTGCCGTACTATGGCATGTTGGTACTTATCTCCCAAGGGGTGATTGCAGTCCTATCCATCACTTGGGTATCACCCTGTATCTTATAACCCCGGTGGATGTTTTTGTTTTATGCATGGATAGGGTAAAATGGGTGCATTGACAACTACGTTAAAAAGGTGCAACGAAGATTCCACATAGGAGTCCCTATTTAAAAAGTACTGATTTTTGCACTGATGTTAAAGCTTTCCATAAAAAATAATCCCTCTGAAAACTTTAGCAGAGAAATGTTTCTTTGGTACCCAAAAGTGTAATTTCTAATTTTGTAGCAAATACGAAATTCAGTCTATGTTTATATTGAAATAGAAGGCAAATCATAATCATCTTTTTTCGCTCTTTTAAGAAATTTCTGAAACAAATTCAAGGTAAGAAATCTAATTGACTGTATGTATAAAGGACACCACTCCCTTTAATTTTATTCTCAATTTTGAGTCAATCGCTCCTAAGAGCTCCGTTTGGATGTTATAAGCAATAATGAAGAATGTGTATCAAAAGGTCAATAGATCTAAATTAGATGATTTCATCCAAGGTTGGGGCTTTAAGAGGCTACTTTACGGTAATACAATGTATAGGCCTATGTTTATTCCTCTGCTTTTTCTAAAAGCAGAGTACCACCTACCGAATTTTTATCCTAACGGGCGCGGCGGGCCATCTCCGCTCTCGTTTTCCCCCCCCCCCCCCCCCCCATTTTCCCCCCCCCTTCTCGCGGCCTGTTTGTGAGTATAGTGGTGGCAATGAGGATGCCGAAACTCCTCTATAAAAAAAACATGCCCCAAAAAAAAAAAATTAACAAATGCATACTTCTATTACGGTTTATTAACAAATAATTGAACAATTGGTTGGTTACGGTCCAATCAAGACAATTCAATTCCAGGAGACCAATATCAAGCAATTAAAAAAGAGGCAACGAGATATGACGGCGAGATGGTTGTACCATCACATTGGGATTTTCTGGGCCACAAGACTTGTAATTATGACACTGGATATTAGTTGAAGTTGGGGGTATTTCGTTACAGAAACATCCTTGTTTGGGCTATCTTTGTCTTCCAAGTGCTTCCTAATTTTACATCATATTCAATGCAGTGGTATGCAACACAATTAGCTATAGTCTTCAGTCACTACCCTTACCTTATTAGATCGTAGAGTACAGGTCTCTTTTAGGAATCAGAATTTCATCAAGGTAAGACGTACATGCTATAGGCGCTCAGAGCGTGTTTAAAAATCCAAACATTTGCTTGATAGGCTACCGGCCTAACGCTTGTAACTTTATTGGATATCGATGAAAGTCCCGCAAAATTGCAAAGATTTGAGCCACCTAGTTAAAACCCATTTGAACTGGGTTTACACATCAGCTTCGTTGGCTCTAAGAAGTTGCTACCAGAGCCCAAAACAAATTTACTTTTACCAGGTCCCTCCTGAAAAAAGTTTGAAATAGCTTCACATAATCTCATAAATACATTTTACCAGCTAACATATTTATGTCTCTTTTTCCTATTATTTTTTTTATTTTTTCTCTTCTGTTTTTATTTCCTTTTCCTTTCTTCCTTTTTTTCTTTCATATTCCTCTCTTTTCTCGCCGGCCAAGTGGCCAATTCCAACCGGCCCATGTGGAAAATTCACAAGCAGGTCTATGGTCAGTCCGCCTATGGATATACTCGATTTTTTGGTTCCTTTCTTTTAAAAAATATGTTTTTCAAGTGATAGGTACAGATTCATTTCAATTTCCATTGAAAAAAAATCGGTTTTTCAATTTGATCAGAAAACTCACTTTATCAACTCCATAGTTTTTTCATTTGAATTGAAAAAATATTATAATAGAGGGCCCGGAGAAACTGTGGAATTGAAAAGTCACTCAAGCACCGCCATTTCCACAAATTAGGGATAACTTTGTCAACCAACCTTAACGATTCTTGATGGACATGGTTGGTAAAACTGTTGTATATTGATTATACATTGTTGGTCGAGCTTTGTATGTTACGATCATTCTCGGTTTCTAGAGTTTGTCTGAAGTCACCAGAAGGACGCGAGTGCACAAAGTATCAAGATTCTTTTTGTTTCGCGTGCAAGGTTATCTAGAATCTTTGTTTGGGCTGTGCAGGTTTATATAATTGTGCTCTCGACTCAGATAACCTTACTGGGGACTGATTCGTAGGATATAATGCACTGAACAATGGATAATCAACAATACACTGGTGCACAGAAGTGGATTATTAGATAAACTCATGCGACGGTAATAATATAAATGGTGAAGGATACTCTTTTTCAAACAATCTACTACAGTACCTTTAAATAATATTAAGCATATCCTTAAAGCCAATATAAAATTTAAATTTGTATTCCACAAAAAGATCATGTGAATGCAAAATTACTACGGTAGATTTTAGTAACAGCTGATAGGGAAACAATAAAAAAATAATCAAAATTAATTAAGGGGGTACACAAAAATATTTGAAAGGAAATATAAATTTACACATTTAATCATGAAATATTTTATTTCATTATAATCTTGATTGGTCTTTTTGTCTTTTGGTCTTATTTTGATCGTAAAGTAATTGTAAAGTTAAAAAACTGAGGGCCTAAACATAAAAACTCAGTTTACTAATTTTCAATTAATCAATCCAAAACAAAATGAGAAAGAAAAAACGTCTAAAGGCCTGTATAGGTTAATGCCCGAAAAGGGGATACATATAACATATGCTGGATGAACATGGCATTCATTGGTTTTATATCCTTACATAAATACCCATATACATGGACATGGGTTGAGGGGGTGGTACCAAATGGCTAATGAACTGACCGACCACTGATTTCTAACAGAGATCAGTGGACCCGACAGGGGGGGGCACACAAGGTCTTGCAAAATCCAAGGCACATTGGGAAAATAAAAATGTTATTTAATCTGGAAAAATATATGTATTATTAAAACCAACTGCATGGATTTTGTCAAATCATATAGTCATCATTTTTTGCAGATTTCCTTAGTTGCCTTTTTTAATATATATGTTTGTGAATCGTGTAGAACAGAGTAACAATGTACAACTTTCAAAAAGAATGTTTAAAATGATAGGCAAAAGTTAAATGGCAGGCATGAACCTCTGTGGCTATATCATGTTACAAGTTACGGACACAAATGTTTTTTTAAGTTACAAGATTCAATTTATTTTATTCAGCATAACATCTCGTACTTGACAGATAATGAATAATACAGTATATTAAATAATAAGACAAAAAGTATCAATTGAAAACTGTGCTAAAATGAAACAGGTGCGGGATATGATATGCTAGGACCAAGTAATGGACAACCCTATAGGGCTTATAGATATTGCTGGCCCAGTAAACCATACAAGTAAAATATACTCAATATACACAATAGGGCCAAAGGCCACAATATATGTTATGCACGGGACGGAACTATGGATGAGGAATTTTCTGTGCACCTCTTACCAGTAGCATGTGTAACGTTGATGTTGCTTAAGTAAACCCAGCCAATCACAGACTACATTAGGGCACAAATTGAAGAAACTCAAGGTCAAACATGTTGCCATGGTAACAAAGTTATGCGCGACTGGACGGATCGATAGATTTCATGGTATTTTTGAAATTTGAAACTTTGCTTAATTTTATCAAAAGTTATAGGAGGTACAGACAATTTTTTTTAACATCAATATAAGTTCAACTATTCGGCTATTAATATCAATAGAAATTTGGGATCTTAATTTTACTAATCTAGCCAGATACGACAACTTTTAATAACGACATGTTGTGCGACGCGGACGGAATGCGACGGGACGGAATCAATTTCCTGCCTCAATTAATTTTGGCAATAATATAACCTTTTTCATCAATAAATAAACTTGTATTTATCAATTTGAGTGAAGCCAGGCAAATTAAAGAAAACCAATTACCATATGTCAGAAAGAAACCATTTGTTTGCTTAAACCATTTTAAATACATTATATCCATTTCGTGCATTGTTTTAAGGCGTTGCATTACACTAAATACATATACAACAATATGAAGCAGTTTTTCTGGAAACAGGATCACACGTTTTTCAATTTCAAAAACTAAAATGACATCCCCCATGTGTATCTAATGGAATATAAGGAAAAACAGCTTTGTTCTCTTAACTGCATGCAAAGAGTTATGTATTTTCAGTTACAAAAATTCTGTACATTCACTTTGCTCCAAAGAAAATTAATGAAGTTCAAGATATTCTTTATCTAATAAAATACAAACCCAAATCACACATTACAATCATTTTGCCCAAATTGTTCTTGTTCTATGTAAATGAGTTGCAAACTAACCATTAGTAGTGAACATGGAGCACGATGCGGAAATCTGAATGAAAAGCGCGTTAAAAAAAAAGGGCCAAAATGCGGCTGAAAATTAATAAGTGCGGATATTTTGAGCAGTCCATTTCCCGAACGAAATCAGGAAGGAAAGGAAATTTCTGATGAAAATTACACCCTGCATGGTTACAACTTCTACATTTACACATAACAAGCTTTGTTACTTGGGAATTTATGAAACAAACAAGTTAAACGAAACACAGACTAGTTAGAAAAGTCATGAAAATAATACAAATAATAAAGGGTGTAGCATTGTGGATATTCACCCACATGTGAAAATTTGGAACTTTCTTATAAATCCCCCACTAATTCCGTGTGAAATGGCTATTCCATTTTTAGTAGGGGCGATTATAAAGTGCCATGAAGGATGAGGTAGAAGCAACTTCCCCCAGGGTATATGATAGTATTTCAAGCTGGAATTTACATTACGTACATGTATGTGAAGTAGGCAATTACTGAATTGAAAGCTGTTTTTAACCAATTTTCTTATAAATGATAGCACTGGTAATTTTTATTATCAAATGAAGTTTTCAAAGCATTTTATTGCTTAGTAACAAACAGAAGGGGCATGAATATGTTTGATACATACAAAAAACTTTTCATAAAATAGCAGCAAGCATAATTTTCATGTAGTTTCATTAGGCAAATTTCCGTCCCGTCGCATTTGATTCCGTCCCGTCATGAAACAAACACTGATATAGTTTTAAGGAGAAATATTGGAAATGATTGTATTGTTGGTTAACATGACAGTTGGAAACAAGATTTGATGAGTTGGAAGTTTCATTCATAGTGAATAATTTCTAGACTCGAAAAATAAAAAAAAATCGCCTCAAAATGCGACGGGACGGAATTTTTACCCTTGTTATTCGTTTTTTTCCGACTTTTTAAAAAAACTTTTGAGAATTTTTTTTAATGTTTGATGTGTGTCAAAGGGAAATATTATAAAATGCAAAAAACGAATTGTTACTCTTTTTAGTAATGAAGATATATCAAATTTTTCCAAATTCAGTCCCGTAGGCACTAAGAGTGCGCCAGTGTATCTTTAGTTGCCTTATTTCAATAACGATGCATGTAATCGCAAAAAATTTTTTGGTTTCATAGGCTTTGGTTAGTCCCTTTGTAGCCATGGGTGTAATTTACTCCAATAGCAGACTTGGATTTTTAGGTTTGGTGATACCATTTTTGCTTGGCCCATAATGACCAAGTAGGGGTGATATTAAATAATAATACACTGTTAAAAATTGACGTGAATAAGAAGAAACAGATTTTTCCATACAATTAAGGAAAGAGGTGTGTGATACATTTACACTCACCCTTTCCTCTCCCGATAAACAATAAAAATAAAAAAACAAAAAAACATTCATACAAATCGTTTAATTTACGGAAATTTACGGAAATTTCGCCAGCAAAATTTCCAGACGTTTTTTTTCGTTCCGTAATTTTCAATTACGGAAAATTCGTTAAAATACGCATTTTTATTCCATAATATGAACAAATATAATTTCTGTAAATTACTGTCAAAGTTCCGTTAATGACAGCAATTCGGTCACTTTCCCTCCTCACCACATCTGGCCCCTTCTGCTGCCCGCAATTTCCGTCCCTCCGGCCCTTTTTTTCCAAGTGTCGGTCCATTACACATCCCCCCCCGCCCCCCACCCCCACTCTCTCTCTCTCGTCGCCCGGCCCCCACCCTTCCCGGGCGCCTCTCGGCCCGCGCCTTTGGCCACGCAGGCCCGCCTTTTCCCCCCTGTCTTGCTGGAGGTGGTATGTCAATACTATCGAATAATGGGAAGAAGAGCGGTTAGAAGAGGTAGAGGTGAAGAAAAAAGTAAGGAGTAGAGTAGAAATGAAATGAAGAAAAGTTGAGGAGAGAAAAAAAGGACTTGGGGGAAAGTATTAGAATGGTACTGGGTGATGAAATGTTTCTTCAGTTGAGCTTTAAAAGTATTTTGTTGTAATTGTGTGATGGATTCCTATAAGATCATTCCAAAGTTTAATTTGTGCGCCGTGTTACTGAATAAAGTGCTTTCAGAGGAAGATTTTGGTAGGGGAAGATGAAGTTTGTCGGCTTGTTTGGTTGTTATTAGTGTGGAGTGGTCTGTGTGGTAAAAATAAAGCTGAAGTCAGAGGTAACACGATTGTTGTGAGTTTCCATCCTCAAGGCACCATACACAATATATACATGTACATAACCTCTTGGACCAGCATAAAAAATCAGGGCCATTTCCTCAGGATGAGCTCTGCAGGCAGTGAGTGATATAATTGGTTGGCAAACATTTTAGCCGACGTGTTGACAGCTGATTAACCCGATACTGTTGTACTATTCATAAAAGTCCATATTTCTCAGCAGGCGGGTCTTTTTCCGTATCTAGGTACAATGTTTCTGCCATGTAGGATATTACTAAAGTAAATTGTTTCTCGTTATGTAAACATCACAAAATCCAATGTCCAATTTTAAGGGGGTGTTGCCATGGTAATGACGTTGTTTTGGCATAACAATGGTCTTTGGTGTGCCAGATATAATTGCAAAGCAATAACTGGGCAGCTCAAATTGTATACCTCTGACACTTAGATTTGTTATATGTTGTCTATTTACAGGAAATAGTTTCCTCAAAATCCATTTTTAAGATGGCGTTGCCATGGCAAACGGCAAAATTCGACATAATCATGACCTTAGATGACCCAGATTGTGATTGCGATCAACTGACCACTCAAATACATATAATAGACGACTTGAATGGTGTTTTAATGTTGTTTACTGCACAGATTGACATTTGTCCGAATGCATTTTTTCATTACTGGCCTTGCCATGGCAACGGCCGTAACGCTCATACTCACCACTAATTAAATGTGTCAACAAGCATATAGATAGCTGAGTCCTGGCTAACTGAAAACTAGTTAAGGAAAATCTCCTAGGGGAGGGGGGTCCATGGGCCCATAGCCTAAATGATATCGTCGCAGTCTTCCAAAAGGCCACTCGACCGATTTTGGCGGCATGAGTTCGCTTTTGCATAGGGAGACGATACTCTACGAGCTCTTTTCATTCTACAAAATATGGAGCAAAAATACCTGCCACGGTGTAGATATAATAGATTTTCCGAGGTGGAAAGCATACCCAAACCCCTGAAAGTCTTCCAAAAAACAGAACCTCAATCTGCATTCGTCTGTATGCTGTACCTGAAAACCATCGGAATGAAGAGTTAAGAAGGAACCACAGCGACCAACTTGACGTTTGAACGATCGATCTGCCGGCCCGCACGACTGCAAATTGTATCATATTCTCGCAAGTAGCCTTCAAGTAGGCCTTCCGAGGATAGTTCCTATTCAGAATTTCTGCCTCGAGAAATTTCTCAGTTCGTTGTGTTTTTCATCTTGCGAAAAGATTCCGGGTCATCTGATCAGCGATACTCAAACTATAGCCACATCCTGGAACCTATCACCACGACGGGGGGTTCTTGGATTTTGCTCGTAACCCCCTCGTTCCTAAAAGAGGACGAGCTGCAAATCGGGACTACCCAAGGGGTACAAAGTAATTAATCAGTTCTGGTCCCGCTAGGGGGTCCACATTCAGTTGTGATTGTGACTGGTTCAATGAGACAATATGGAAAAAAATATATCTAAACATAGCAGCAAAATAACCCCTATTCAGCACTTCGGACCGATTTTTTTTAAGAAAAAAACCGCCTGAGAGTTTCTTGCAAATAAATACTTGAAATACTTCAGATCCTTTTTGGTATCCCAATGTTGAACAATCCAAAAGATGAAGTTTGGTATAGTTTTCACGTTTATAATGTGTTTTACATCTTCGGGCAAGGCGTCTTGCCATGGAGAATGCATGTGGATTGATATGCGAGAGATCTAGACATGTCTTTAGGTGACAGTTCACAAATGAATCCGAAAGTAATTCGGGTCGAAGGGTTAAGTGTGTATATTATCTTGCATAGTACAATGTCATTTTTCGTGTATGTTGGGCTAATTTAATTTGTATCTTTTTTCATGATATTGAGAACATGCCCCGCAGGGGTATAATCTCACTGCAAATTACTCAATCGTCAATCAATTTTTATTGTTCATCCATAGAATAGGCCTAACAGCAAAACAATATATAATGATTAGTCAATAATGCAGTACAGTGAAAAATATTTTGTCATACAATCAAGTTTTTTACATTATTTTCCAAAAATAAGTATTACTGGATAATACTCAGTGGAAAATATATTTAAAAAGCACAGTAAGAGAGGTCATATTACTGCTGTACCGCTAGGTGTATATTTTCCTAGCCCATGTCCACACCACGAATGAAATGACACATCAGCCGTCTTGATTTAAATAAACCGCCTCAAGGATTCATCTATTTTCACCTAGCGCGCCATTGCATGTATAAGAAAAAGAGGTATCTGAGCACAATGGATCCAGTGGCACTATTATTACACCTTCCCCTCACACATACATCAATTTGTATCACTACGTTTTGTTATGCAAAGCTCACCCCTGATGTGGAAGAAAGCGGAGGCAGCCATTCTTCTATTTCATGATTGTTGGTACTCTATGTTTTATCTTTGGGTCTCAAAACATGCGAGACGATGAATTTCTAAAGATGACTAATCGTTTTGCCTCTTATGCTATAATAGACCTCGTTTGTTGTGGTTTTCCTTCTTATCTCTTTCTTCCATGCTGAAACCACCGTGCGACAGCTTATAAACTGACCTATCGATCAATGGATATTGCGAGATTCATCTCCTCTCTTGATAAAATCACACGGTGGCCTATAGAACGTCTGGTCGAAGTTTTATTATTACTGTTAGATGCCTCCATGTTCTGATTACTTTAAAAATATTATTTTTCAATTTTATTTTGAGAAAGATTTCTCACGGGAACAGCACTTTGTTTACTATTAAAGAGAGAAAGGGGAATTCCCTAGGAGTTGTTTGTTGCTAAGTGCACCTATTTAGATTGCCATAAGGAATTGGGGAATTCCCCAAAGATGTCAACTTGTACCTGAGTCAGTCTGTTTAGCTTTTAAAGATCAAAACATTGCATATCCTGAATTCCCCCACAAAGTTCTATATGAAGGATGTATTCAGGCATTATGTTTATGATGATGCTTTGTAATGTCTATTTTTAGACGGGGATCTTTGTGAAGTCATTATATATTGCGATTTGAGCCAAGTCTCGATGTCAGCAGTTGCAATCAGCTATGCAGTATGGTTATAGCTAGTGTTTATCTATAAATAATTGGTAGATTATGCTCCACACAGTGTCCAGGATTTATAATTCCATGTGAGACATAGTGCTGTATTATTCTACTGTCGTCTTTGAAGCCGAAAGTGCTGGGAATCAAGTAGGATTCCAAATTGTGGACAGATAGAAATCGTGGGATTATCTTGGACTATATACTGTGATTATGTCGTCGAGGACTTAATTTAACCTGTCGTCTTTAACTGCTGGACAAAAGTTTTTTCAGGACTGAGAAGATCCAAGAAAATATGCTACCCATGAAGAGTTAAATTATGTGACTTTGGCATTTGCATACTGTCATTTTGGAGTCTTCGTGTAGGACCTATCCTCGTTGAACTGCAACGCCTTCAACATACTAGAACTCTTTATAAGTATAATAATCTTAATTGTGTAATTATCTGTTGTTGTTTTGGACATACCAAATTCCTTGAACCAATCAGTAAAGATCATTAAACTGTTTATTATATATAATTGTCGATCATTTGTGGGCCATTGCCATTTATTGGTGTTTGAAAGGTATTTGCTAACCTTTGACGTCTACGAGACGTCCTAACAATACAACGGTTACTCGTATCGAGACTATTTTTGCCACACTCAATAATATTTAAATTTTGCATTATTTTACTGACAGCAATTCTGCCAAATAATTACTGTGAAAATTACAGATACTGTAAAAATTGATTCAATCACAACCCTTGAAAAATAGATGGACTACGGGCTACCATGACGCCCCCTGCACCCCCGGATTTGTTGGAGACAACCATTTTTTCGTGAAGCTTATACCATAAGCAACTGAATTCAGGTTGTCTCAAAAATCACCACCCTGGGTTAAAACGGTGAGGGCTCTTTTTCAAATGGCTGCCTAAAGTACAAAATACCCTCGGAGAGAAGTACCACAATGCCTAGTACAACACAGAACAACACAGGCACTTGATTTGGTACCCATAGATAGCTAGGTCCCCTCTTTCTCATTGATACCAAAATGAGTACCAACATGCCTAGCAAGACGTCACAATGTACGTCATAAAGTTCGTCTTTTGGCAATTTCAAGACACACAGGGGGAAAATTCAATTTTGTCGCCAATAATGTTAGGAATATCCAAATTTCATGCGGTTTTTTTGGCTCTACTACGATGAGAAAATATAGTTTTATAAATGAGGCATTTTAGTGGTATAATAATGTTTTTTTGAGTCGCTAAAATGCGAACTAACATTTTCCACCCGATATTCGTACATGTAGTTTACATACTATTCCTCACATATGACGTAAAAGTGACGTCATAATGGGGCATCTGGCACTATTTTGATACCAATGGAAGAAGAAACTCATCAGCTACCTGTGGTACCAAATTTACAGGACTCGGATGGGTTCCGTAACGAAAATCACGGGGGGGGGGGGGCGGGAGTTGATCAGAGGATCATGGGTTAAATGATGGGCCCTAATACCAGTGGCCATCCAGAGAGTGATGCCACAAGATTTTACTGCATAATATTAATGAAGAAAATCGATACAGAAGAAGACAATAAGACATGACTCAAGAAGAGAAGGAAAAAAAATATTTCTTGAATCAAAGGGAGCGCTTTAAGCTTGTATACCAAAAACAGATTGCTTAAAAGATCGCTATTGAACACTACCCAATTGATTATTAAAATTGGAACTTCTTCTTATCATATCCAAACACAGTGGCTCTCAAATGTGATCTAGCCATAGGTGGTGTACAATGTCGGCATGCTTCACTGAATTCTGTAAGGTCCTTGATCTGGCATTAGTTGCACCCACATGTGGCAGACCAGAGATGCTCCAGTATCCTGAGTCTCTTTGCTAGTAGACCACTTCTGCAAGGAAACCTTTGATCGGCCAATTCAGGATCTCAATCAGATGAGACACCGCCACTCAGTCCACGAGAAGCCAACCCCAGGCAGAGATGCTCACCAGGCTCAATACGCAATGATGACACTTGTTTACAGCCCAAGTCTTTTCTTTTCCACAAGCCAACTCCCCAAACTCCCTTAAGAGACTATTGCAAAGACCTGACTTGCCTAAGAAACTACGCCCGGACGCTAAGGCGGTCACAGCCGGCCCTTCCAAACACAGGTGTTCCAAACCAGATACTTGGCAGCTATGCTCATCACTACACTGTTCATGTAGAGTTGCCGCGGACTGCCTAAACACCCCCGACAAGCCGTCAGGAGCCGCCAACGACAGGTCAAGCATTTTGGCTGACCCCTCCCATACAGGGCAAGCATACTCGTGCACACATAGCAGCAACAGGCCCGCAGGTCTATCTTAGGGCAATGCAGGCATACAGGGTAATGGTGAAAAGACCCTTGTGGGGGTTCAGGGGCATAACGGTGGCAGCTCTTGTGTTTAACTTTTTTGAGTGCTTTCGGAGAGGGTTATTGCCTTATCTTGAAGCCGATACTATGGCTAACGTTGTCGGTGTTCCAGGGCGGAGCTCCCAGAAGCTCTTGGATTTAGCAATTGTTCGGTGCATCCGGAGAGCTCTCGGTTATCTCACAAATCATGAGCATTTTGAACTTGCTGGTCCCTGCCGTGTCCAGGTTCGGAGCCCGTGGAAGCTCTTGATTAAATCGCTGTGTTGAGTGTCCTTTGGAAGAGATCACAGTTATCTCAGGTACTTGAGCATATGAACTATACATGCCCCTGGTGGGTGGTCACGGTGACGGAGCCCCGAACCTCTCAGTTGTTTAGTATGTGTGAGTGCCTTCGGCGAGCTCTCAGTTATTCTCATTATCTTGAAGCAATGACTCTGCTGAACGTGGAAGGGGTCCAGGGAAGGAGCTCTGGATTTTACGCATGTTTCACGCATCCGGAGAGCACTCGATTACCTCACAATATGAATCCGATGAACTATACTGCCCCTGGCGGCGGTCGGGTTCGGAACCTGGTTGGCGGCTCTTGATTACATCGCTGTTTGAGTGCCTTCGGAGAGAACTCAGTTATCTCATTATCTTGATGCAGATGGACTATGCGACTGTGGACAATAACAACAAAAAATCCCCCCCCTCCCCCTAGTGAACTTTGCACTGGTGCGCCTAAAAGACAAAGCTTCATTTAATCATTCTCTCCATACCTTTCTGGTAATTGTAGCAAACAAGTGAAGGCACTTCACCGGGGTTAGGTATGCCGTCAAAGTCTAAGTGTAGGGGGAGGGTGTTTGCCACCTTAGGATATTTATGGTGCATTTTGGAAAATTGTTGCACCAGAGCTGGCTTCTAAAACTCTATGTAAATGGAAAACTAGTCATTTGCCATCCTTTAGCACTGAAAACTGAATGGACATATCCGATATTGCCTACTTTTTTTAGCGTAAAATTGGATGTTCGCCTATTCTGTGGAAAATGCCAATTCGCTGACTCGCGGACTTGATGACGGTATGTGTAACGCATACTAGGTATGTTGGTACTTATCTTGGTAATCATGGAAAGAGGAGGACCATAGCTATCCATTGTATCACAATCATAATTCAGTCGGGTGGCTTTATAACGAATTCTTGAGTGGGTGTGGTACCACCCCCTCCCCTTGGTAATCCGTGTTATAAAAAACGCTTGGTAACATGTTAAGGAGGCTTGGTGGTTGTGGTCTATTGAATATTTTTACACAAAATGTTAAAAAACACAAAAAAACACCATAATTTTAATTTTTTAAGTGTTTACTTTACCTCAACTAATCCACTAGTGCATGACAACGTATATAAGTAGGTGACACCGGCATTTGCCTTTAAAGGGCATTACGTGTGTAAATACACGGTGTTTCATTGTGTTGGTTGCCATTTTGAAATATGAACGCCGCTCTAGAGGAGGTTAAGCATGCAAAAGGTGTTCAACTATTCCTAAGTGTGTTTTCGTGCGAAACTTACAGGAGTAAAAGTTCAAGTGCATGAATTTGGATCAAAATTAGAATTGTCAAAAAGGGCATTAATAGTGAATTCGCCGTCCATTTTGAAAGGCGCCCTCACTCTTTAACCCAGGATGGGGACTTTTGCAGACAACCCGATTTTGATAGCTATGTATACGGTTTTTCAAAAAATGGTGGTCTCCAAAAATCCCCGGGGGTTGCAGGTTCGTATTATGGCTCATGACCTAATAATATTGGCGATTAGACAGAGATCGTGAATGGTAGAGAATAAAAAGCAGTAAGCACTGACGAACACCCACCTTAGTAGGCTAAAGAGTTACAGTATTTTTCCTGTAATACCCTATAAAATTGAAAATAGGAGCCCATCTCTTAAACTTTATCGTAATAACTGAAAATTGGACAAAGTATTTTGCTATATTTTTAAATTACGGCCACGTATTGTCTTTCTGACCTTTTATTATTGTGAAGTGCACTGTAATTTTTACAGCGCACGTTTTTTCCGAAATACAAGAGTCATGTTAGTTGTCAGTACAAATATTCATTTTTAGCTGTGTTCTTTACTAGACGTCGATTGTACTATGTCTTGACTGTCTAACGACGATCCGGGTGATGAGCACGGCAAGGGGCCTACGTTTGTCAGTTTTTGATCGCGTCATTGAGTTTTATTTTCTTATTTTTGTTTTGTTTTTAACATAATAGTTAAGGTCTTTTCTTTTGTAAATATACAACTTATACGTTTCATGAGAAGATCACAACAAGTGCCACTATAGTGATGGATAAATAATCGCAAGACTTGTTTCATCCTGGCAAAACCATATAATGTAGGACGAAAACCTTTGCTTTTCAAAACATCTGCCATGTCCTCCTTTTGAGGTCCTGCCCCATTTGCAACAATTCTGTGTGTTTACAGGAAAGGCCATCATTTGACATACTAAAGAATACTCCATAGATATTATAAACATTCACGGTAACGATGACGGTAAACACTTCACCGGCCCGATTGACCGCGATTTGGGGGAAGAATTTCTTATCGATAAACTGTGTACACACAGCCGCTGTCTCACCTTCTGCGGAGTACCTACGTGGTTAACACCGGCTCTCAGCACACTCGGGTATTTGCTTGATGGGACATTTTTTATGTTTTTGCATATATTTTCATCTTTTTTATTAATGTGCGAGAATATGGGGAGTTGGAGATTTAATTCATAATGCTTTAAAAAAAGCATCAGAAAATGCTAAACATGGACCAAGGTTATAGCGCCCTTATTTCGTCCACTTAAAATGGAGTCCTAGTAACTGCGGAATAGCTACTCCGTTACGTCTACACCATATGCATCTTTTCTCCATCTAGTGAGACCAACTCAGATACATTGGTAGCCATTGGTGTATGTAGCTTTAGAGTAAGCCCATCACTTGTAATAACCTCTAGCTCTGGGTGCTTTGTAAGACCTATCTTGCAGCTACTGCATCGCAACGAGCCCATGTTTTACTGCATCCAGATATGAAGATCGGTGATCTAAAGGAAAACAATAACAAGTAAAGAAACAGCGGATTACTGTAATTAATGTGGATAAATATGCTGGTCTGTAGATATCAGGGCCCAAATTCATAAACCTGCTTTTACTGCAACTAAGGGCCTAGTCAATTCGAAATCCCAAGTAGCAACCGATGGAGTTGACACTAAATGAAATTTCATGAAACTTACAAGAACCTTGCGAACTAGTTCAACATAGGAAAACTAGTTACCAACAGCTCATCTTTGTCTCAGATTTGGGTGGCCTTCGGGCGGAATGGCATTGGTTGCAGTGTGGGGAATGCAAATTCAATACATTAATTATGATAAATGACTACCCTTTTGTGTGGGAGTCTGTTCATCTCAGAGCTTAACAGGTTGTCACCTGTGAACCCTGATCAAAATGATGCCAAATAGTGTGTAGCTTGCGTGTATATAGGCCTGTACCATGAGGCAACCTAATATCCGAGAGTTGCCAATCAGAAGGATGTAATCAGCACTGAAAGAAATATATTAAAGAATTTTCTTTTAATTCTGCTGAAATTCTGCTTTTGAGGAAATTGATGTTGAATATTTTCTACTAAGCAAATCGGATTCATTACTCAAAAATGTAAACATATCATAAGTCAAGATATGAGTACTGTAAGCAAACCCATTATATAAACTGTAGTAAACAAAGAAACAGTTTTTGGAATATGGCCCTTTAAAAAAAATTATTCGATTCCCCTCCTCCTCCCTCACCCACTTTTGACTCGAGCATCAATTTTTTTTTTTTGTATGTAAAAAATGAGAAACACATACTGAAAATCATGTCCAGTGCCATTGAAAGTATAGCACAGTTGTTACATGCGTCTTCCAAAACAGTGAGCTGCAGCCACTGATCTAGAGATCAGTGCTTGCAGCCCAGATCCGGTGCTACTTGATCACGGATATGCAGCACAGGGATATGAAGTACTGCATCGTCTCGCGGGTTCCAGACCATTCAAGAAGTCTAGTTTTCGTGCAAGTTTTGCGCTATCGCAAGAAGTCTTTGCCGTTAATACCGGAGAGTTGTGGAGTGCCAAATCGTGCTACAACGCATTTCATTACGGAATAAAGCCCAAACTCGTTTTTGTGGAGAAAGAATTTGTATTGTGCCACTGACCCATGATGAATTCGCAGCCGGCTCAACGGATAATAAATGCATGTGTAAGGATGTGCTGGCACGGGTAGTGGTGCAAGTACCACTGTACAGTTCATCATGGTCATGAGTGACGTGCTGTGGTATTATCGACTGCAGAATTCGACAGCGGTTATTGACTTTTTTCCGTATTTTAGCTTACTCATACCATACAGGTGGTGCAGTTGGGTTTTTAGTACCGTATACAAAATGCATGTGCATTGTCGTAAAATAATATGTTGTAAAATGTGAGATCTTTTACAAAAATAGTGAAGGTTTAAAAATAATTCAACAACATGGGGGGGGGGGGGGTTGTTGATCCGCTGAGCCTGAGGTGAGGGGTGCAGGGGTGATGAAGTGGCACCAAACCATCATCGCGAAACGATATACAAACATATACAACATGTTACGATGAATTAAACATGGGCTTTTTTGTGTACATATATTTATTGTTTAAATTTCAAAACAGTTGAAATGTTTACATATGATTACATGTATGAATGGGATAGCCCATGCTTATTGTGCAGACACACTGCAAGTTTCAGACTCAGTAATGATCATAAAGCCCGTGGTGCTACCTTTGCGAATAAAAAAAAAAAGCCTCCCTCCCTTGTAACTTTTCGAAGACCAGTAGGACGGAAATCTAACTATTTTTTTTAAGCGGCCTTATGAACAGCAGAATTAAAATAAATTCTTAAGGCAAAAAAAAAACAAGTTTGTCTCAGAGGAATGGAAAAAAATCGCAGAGAAATGCGTTTTTTTTAGAAAAAATGCTAATCGGAATGCTGTTTTCCTTTTTTCAATGCATTTTTTGCCCACTTTTTCAATTTTTCATTTTTTTCTTGAAATTTAGAAAAAAAAATCGGTCAAAAACCAATTTTGAAACAAACTACGCGCGGTCTTCTGAGACAAACTTTTTTTTATGGCCCTAATATTTCATTCAGTCCTGAGTTCGTTTTCTGTTTGTAAACACTCGATTATGAGGTCATTATATCTTCATTTAGTGTTCAATCAGTATATCAGCGTAAACAACATGATTTAGTTGCCAACTAGTTGCATTAGAGGTGCTCTGGATCAACTCTAAATTTAGCAGATTCTTAGAATGCAAAACTAGCTACTAGTAAGGTTTTATGAATTTCAACTAGTAATCAACTACACTAGTTGGCAACTAAGTCCCAATTTAGTTGCCCCACTAGGCTTAAGGTTTATGAATTTGGGCCCAGCAGAATTGAGCACAAAATTGAAGAATCGAGTAAACGTTAAGTATCAGAATTGCATATTATGTATTGTTGAAGTCTATTGTGAATATCAAGCATGTACTTGTTAATTATACTGGAAGGGCAATGGTCGCCATAAACATTTGGATACGCCTTTACAAACAGCCAACCTGGTGTCCCGAAGGATAAAAAAATAATCTTGGGTGGACTATTTTCTTGCATGACAGTCGAAACACCTGCTTTAAAATGTCTGAAAATGCCACTAGTGGTATTAAGAACGTGATGGAATTTCATGAGGGACATGTTAGTTGGGTTATGTTTTCTCCAGTAAAAATGGCATTTGAGACAGTAATTGTGAAGCAATTACCCGCGCTCAACAATTGACATCGATTTGCCCAACTGTGCGTTACCGACTTCAGAGTTTAGATATACTGTGAGATTGACATTCAAACCTTGACATGAAAACATAATAGGCAATTAAGGAACAACAATTTTCATGATAGGCTGGGGGGGAAAGGTCACACTCATCTTAGCACAGCTGCCCGGGGGGGGGGGCACTCACTTACAAATTCCGTTGTTGTCATCCTCAAGCAGGACCTTTCAGATATGACCCTAAACGCGGATATATTTCCTCATTCAGACTACCCCTTAGCACGGAAAACTATAAAAGGACACCCTTAACGGCGGCACGACAACATTTTCACGAAAATCTGAAAATTTCTTCAATTTGCTCAAAATGCATGGTAGTGATATCAGCAATCCACAAACAGGAATAGCAGTTTCTCAATAATAGGCCCAATGCCTTCTGCACTCATCTGGTTCGGGATTCCTTTAACGCGCGTAGCGCGGAAAATTTTGCAAATATCATGAGTTACAGAGGAGTTTTGTCTACCTAAGTAAGAGTTATTGTCGCATTTATAAGGAGGCCGGATCCGCCATTGGCTACCCTAAACGCTGACTTGAGGAGTGCGAAAAAATTGATAACCTTTTGGGTCATTTGCTGGTTTTTGTGACCTTTTTCGCGGTCCGCGCCGCGGTGTGAAAACCCTACCCTTCCCGCTTTTTTCTGCTCGGCGGCTGACAACAGGTTTAGGTAGAGTGCCCCCCCCCCGCACAGCTGTCTATCATTCAGACTATTTGTAGACAATATCAGTGGAAGCTTCTATTTAAATGTAAACGTGTGAAAATTTCACTCTCAAAAAGAGTGAAAAGCTTGTAAAAATAAGTCATTGTATTAAAAGATGATTTAATAAAACAAGAGCTGAAAATCATTCCGAAAAGAGTGGTTTTCCACTCGTTTGAGGAGTTGAAATGAAGGGCAATCCCTTTTGAGGAAAAACGAAGGAACCCAAGAAAAGGAGGGAAATCCGATCTTTTTGGAGTGGTTTACAGAGTTCCACTCTTTTGGGGAATTTCATGTTACATTTAGAGGACTTATAATTATATACAGAGAGTATACAAGAGAGTCTTTCGTGGGAAATAAAAAAGATTAGCAACGTGCAGCGAACACATACTAGACCAATTACTGGAAAGTATAAACAATACACTCCTGTACTCCGAATATACTAACTATTAAAGAGCGATTGAGCTCAGGATTCACTAGTGGTGTATTTACCGTGTATTCCTCATGCTTTTTCCAATTTATTTCTCCATACAAAAACAGGAAATCGAAACTGTAAATATCTGGTACACTCCGAAATGTGAAATGTTGCCGAAAATTCAGAAATCTGTGCACCTACTTTTGTCCTCAAAGCTACTCCTACAAAATTAATTATAAAAAACGTCTAAAAGTGGAATTATTCATTTCCTTGATGTATTTCCGGTGCAAGCGACCTTCGACTCGGCAACACCAAATCTGGCAACCACAGTCAAGGGATGGAATATTTCTTTGGAAATTAGCCTATTACTATGTCGATTGGCTGTTTAGTGAAAATAAAATGTGGCTTCATGTTTTGCAAGATGCTAGAGATCCAATTTGAGGTAAACATTTGAGGCATCTTCGATGGCAGAGGACTTTTAATTTTGCATTTGCTTATTTGTGAAAGTAATACCACACCAGACAGATAACCTTTACGGTAGTGGGAAAAATGAAAATGTCCAAATGTTAGATGATATGTAAGACGAAAACGGAGTATGTAACCATAAGGAGATTGCCAAAGCTGAGGAGATAGTCAAATGGATTTTCCCCAAAAAAAAGCATATGGATTATCTGGATCGAGAAATATATTTCTCGATAGAAACCAATTCTTATGAAAATTGATATAGGCCTGGCATACTTATATTAGTGACGTTGTAGTTCCTCTCGTCTCCAGTTGTGCTGGTTTACCTGTCTATGGTGTAATTATATGCACCATAACGTCAGTTTCGTCACAATATTCCGGTGATCTCGCTCACATATATTCCCAAATGAAATAATAGCACACATTTCGCGGCCGACTCAAATCGTGACGTATTCGACATTTAACTTTTTTTTAAAGAAATTGGCCATATCAGTTGTTTCATACCACTCGTAAATTGAACCGAATATAAGACCTCAAAAGTGCCAAATTGGTGAGATATTAATTAACTTATTATGACATATTATGCAAAACCTTAAATGTCCGACATCACAGCGACGTATTTGCAGAAACTTCTAAAACTGCTGCGCTAGTCCAGGAGGGTGTACCGTTTTCAGCTTCACATATGAGTATTTTCGCGACGTACTTATATTACAAGGTGGAATTGCCTACTTGTCGTTTTCACATAGTGACGTTTCGCACAACGTTTACATAACGAGGTATAAGGGTAACGATTTCTCATTTGTGGGGCCCAATATTTCTTTAAACAGTCGAGGAACTCGACTGGTTTTTCTTCGTAAGGTTTCTTTACAAGACAGCCTTCAGCCGTCGTGTTTGTTTTGATGCGTCTTATATCATGCGGTGCAGCCGCAGGATAGACGGTCTTCTCTCGGATTTCTTTCTTTATATCATGCGGGCAGCCGCATGCTATACTGTTTCTCTCGATTTCTTTCGTCTTCTTTTCTTTCTTTCTGTGTGTACCTTGACTTCAAAAGGCTACTAGTGCCAGATGCCTTGGTAAGATAGCATCGAGAATTGGCCCAAGAACCCCCGACCCCAGGTTATATGGGTGTTCACAAGGTTTGACCATAGGGGTCACGAGGGTCAAAGCGGCAATGTCGCGCTAACACCCTTTCCCTACTCTACCACACAGTTCGCATGTGCTATTCGATGCCATTCGGTCACAGTGATTGCCAAATGCCGGCAATATGAGCTTGTTCGAGATTTGATCCAGTCATTTAGGGACAAAAAGGGGCAGTCTCTCTAATCCCTTCTAATATTTCAAAATGCTACTAGTTGTTACACAGTAACTGTGATCTTGACAGATTTCGCAGAATAACCCCTGACCCAAGTGCCACACAGGGTTCTGACAGATTAGGGTCAAAGGTCACACAGGGGTCTTAAGGTCAGTCACTCTTACCCTCCTTTTGCTGTTTCTGCCAGCAAATCAATGCTATAATCAGTCGACTTGGTCAGAAGAACCGCTGACCCACGGCATATATTGAGTGTTTACAGATTGGGGTCAAAGTCACGTAGGGTCATTACAGTCAAGTCGCTCTTACCCTCTTTCTGCCACAAATCCAATTGCTATAATCACTAGACTGGGTCAGAAGAACCACGGCTAAGCCCATATGAGGGTGTTCAAAGATTTGTGTCAAAGGTCACCTGTCGGCCGATTAAGGGGGCATTCTTGAAAAATATTGAAAGACCTCACACCAGCTAGGCAATGGCAAAGCCACCGGACTTGGTTCAGAAAGATTGCTGCCCAACCCTATAAGTGCTACATTAGATTGGGGTCAAAGGTCACATGGACAGTGCAAGTAGTCCCGCATGATATATCGTGCGTTCTAAAGCACACAAATCGATGCCTAGGATCTCATGCGGGGCTAGCCGCATGATATACTGTATTCTCGATTCTTTCTTCTTTTTTCTTTATTCTTTCTTTCTTTGTTTGTTACCTTGCTTCAAAATGCTACTAGTGCCAACGGCTTGGACGATATTGACAAAATGGTCGAAGAACCACGACACAAGTTACACCATCAGGGGTGTAAATACGTTTGACTTTGACCTCTCTGGGGTCACTAGGGTCAAAACTAAAACATCTTTTGAGGGCCTTACGTCTTCTACAGATAGGTGCGTCGACGTACGAAAATCAGCATGAGCATCGTCTTTGGTAGTGTATTACAGCTTGTACACAGAATTAATATCGGCGAATCATAAACATTCAAAATGGCGGCATATTCTAATTAATATTAAATGCTATATCTCAAAATCGATACAACCTGGATAGGTGATGTTTGCGAAAAGTTGCGTATAATGTCGAGACGAATCATGTGACAGAATATCTGGCATAGGGTAACGTGCAGATATGCAAATGTCTCATTATTTTGAGCTAAGACTATGTACAAAAAACGCTATAACTCATAACCAAAAAGTATATTTATGTGAAATTTGTTCACAAGAAAACAATGGAAAAGGCTATATTACTTATGTGCAAATTAGGATCAAAAGGTCAAAGGGGTCTCTAGGGGTCAAATATATAAGAAGCTTAATTGACCTAAATAGAATGTTCATCTTGGAGGCATTCAATGAAAAGTGACAAAGAGTCCACAGTGACCTCGCTCTGTGGCATCGTTAAAAAAAGAGGGGTTTTTTTTCCAAAAAAGGGGTTCAAAATACACAAATATCAAAAGTGCTTACATTGCTGGAATACCTATGTCATCTTGTAGGGCTCAAGTTCCCACTCAACGACATGAAATAAAGTCTACAGGGTAATTGTGTGCATCTGGGAAACTGATTATTGATACCACTGTCCTTGCAAGTCTTTGTCTACTTCACTCACAACCTGACGGGCTAGTATAATGGAGTCTTCTAGTTTTTATATTATGCTACTTAGATTAATTATATGTATTTTATATGCTAATTTAAGTTTAACTCATTCAAAGGAAATAAATCATAAATCATTGCTAACTCCTTGGGCCGGTAACACTTAGATGGCAAAGGTCACATGGGACAGTGCAATAGTCACCGCCATGATATACTCGTGCTTTCTAACAGCACCATCGATGCCTAGTTCTTTCTTTCTTTATTCTTCTTTCTTTGTAACCTTGCTTCAAAATGCTACTAGTGCAAACCGGCTGCCGATATTACCAAAAATTGGTCAGAAGAACACTGACCAAGTTACACCAGGGGTGTAAATATTTTGACCTTGACCTCTCGTAGGGGTCAATAGAGGTCAAAAAACTAAAAAATATGGTGAGGCCTACTTCTTCTACAGATTAGGTGCACGACATACGAAAATTCCGCCTGAGCATCTTCTTTGGTCAGTGTATACAGCTTGTACACAGAATGAATATCGGAACTCATTAACATTCAAAATGGCGGCTATCTAATTAATATGCAAATTGATATATCTCAAAATCGATACAACCTGGTTAGGTGATGTATGCGCAAAAGTTGCGGATAATGTCGAGACGAATCAGTGACAGCAATTTGGCCATAGGGGTCACGTGCACGATATGCAAATGAGCTAATTTTAATATGCAAAAACGCCTATAACTCATTAACCAAGTAGATATTTATGTCAAATTGTTCACAAGAACCACTGGAAAGGCTCGATCACTTATGTGCACATTTTGGGATCAAAAGGTCAAAAAATGGGTCATCTAAGGTCAATATAAAAGAAGCATTAAATTGACCAACTAGCTATGTACATCTGAGGCATCAATGAAAAGTGAAAAAAGGTCCACAGTGGACCTCGCTCTGTGAGCAATCGTTAAAGGGGTCAAAGGTCAAAAGACACAAACTATCAAAGTTGCTTATATGATAGAATTAGCTATGTCATCTTGTAGGCCTCAAGTTCCCACTCAACGACAGATGAAATAATAGTCTACATGGTAATTGTGTACCCAAACTGCCCATCTGGGAAAACGGATTATTGATGAACCACTGTTCATTGCCAAGTATTGGTCTACTTCACATCAACCTGACGGGCATAGTATCCGGGAGTCGTCTAGTTTTTATATTATGTTATAGATTAATTTATAATATTTATATGCTAATGATAAGTTTAACTCATTCAAAGTGACTGAATCATTAAATCATTGTAACTCTTTGGGACCTGGAACAATAGATTGGGGTCAAAGGTCACTGGACAGTGCAAGTAGTAACCGCACGATATACCCGTCTTTCTAAAGCACAATCGATGCCTAGTTTCTTCTTCTTGTTTATGGCAACACGTCAGGGCAACATTTCAAATGCTAATGGTTTTGTCATGGTTTGACGTTTTCTGACCAGCCTTGCACCAAATGACCGTGTGTCATCCCATTCTTGACATATGACTTTGAGCCCTGTCGGGGTCATCTAGGGGTCACAGGGTCAAACTGTGATTTTCGTTAAACTGTTCTCCTCTAAAGTTTGACTTGCATGGTAACTTGACTCATGTATATGAACCAGCTAGGACCCTTCACAAAAGTTATGGTCGAGAGGTCAATTTGGGGTCATTAAGGGGGCACTTCGGTCTTAATGTGAAAAATTTTTTCAAAAATCTTCAAAAAATAGCTACACTAATGCAACGTCGCATGGCACGTGGACTCACATATTAAGCAGTTTAAGACCCTTCTCAAACGTTGTGCTCGGCATGTGGTCAAAGGTCATTAAGGGGAACTTCCGGTCAAAAAAAACCAAAAATATTCCAAAATATTCAAAAAATTTTTATCTCAAAAACTCAAAAATTACAGGACTTACTTTCAGATATGCATTCAGGTTACCTGGTGTATGCAAGGTATTTTTATTTGAGGTCAAAGGTCCTCTGAGATCATGTTCCAGTTCGGGTTTGTTTTTTTTAATTTCAAGAAATTTTTTTCTACAGAACTAAGCATATAAGAAAGTTTTTTATTGCATTGGAAACAAGCATTTTTGTTGTGTACACGAGGTTGTTTTATATCGGGATTAAAGGTCATTAAGGGGGTCAAAAGGTCAATTTTGCCAAAAACATTTTTTTTATTTTTTGGATTTTGGATTTATCTCAGCCTAGAGAGGACATATAAAGCCCCTTAGTACTATGTGATGTGACATTAATAGTAGAAGAGGTACTATGTAGTCGCGCCCAAGGTCAAAGTCAAGGTCAAAGGTCAAAATTTACAAACAAAGCTCCGATGAACTTAACTGACAGGAATTATCCTCGTGATATCGTAACTACAGAAAAATTACAGTTGATCCCATCCGTGACCCAGAGGGTCTCGTTATAGAGCTGCAAAGTCAAATCCCTGACATGTTGGATTGAGTGTAATTTAATGTTCAAAAATTATTTCTTCTACAGGATTTGCCGATATAAACCAAAACTGGTTCAGAGGAACCACTGACCCTTGCTCATATAGGGTGTTCAGGGACTAGGAGTCAACGGTCATTAAGGGGGTCATTTCGGTTGCAAAGCCAAAAATTGTGAAAAAATTCAAAAATCGCTGTCGTACAAATTACGTAACAGAGCGAAGTCATTAGAGCCACATGTATTGTTACCAGAAGGGTTTGGGTTGTCCACAAGTTCAGGATCAAAGGTCATTAGGGGTCAATTCCGGTCAAAAAAAAAATATTCCAAAATTTCAATTTTTATCATCAAACCCAAACTAGTAAGTGATTGAACTTTGAGATTGCGTTCATGTGACCTGGTGTATGCAATGTATTTTTATTTTGGAGGGAAAGGTCAATTTAAGGTCATTTCCGGTTTAAGGTAAAATAATTTCTTTTTTTTTTTTTTTTTTGTTGTTGAAGGAATTTTTTATCCAGAACTAAGCATAGAATATTTTTTTTATTTCCATTGAAACAAGGCCATTTTTGTTTGTTACACGAGGTTTTTTTCTATACCGGGGATCAAATGTCATTAAGGGAGTAAAAGGTCAATTTGCCAAAAAAAATGCAAAAAGAAGACCAAATTGGCTATATCTACAGCCTATAGAGAACAGGTAAAGCCTGTTAAGGCGCATGATGTACATTAATGGTAAAAGAAGTCTATGATGTCTCGACCCCAAAGGGCAAAGTTTCAAGGTCCAAAGGTCAAAAGCTACAAAAAAGCTACGATTGAGCTGAAATTGTCAGGATCATCATTGTGGCATATAAATACAGGGAAAGTACAATTGGATCCATCCCCATGACCCAGGGGTCACCGTATAGGGTGAAAAGGTCAAAATTCCTGAATTGGCTGGATTGAGTGAAACTCAATAATATTGATCCTTGTAAGTGTTACAATAAAAATAACATTAATGACATTTGTGACATATTGGTGAAGAAAAAACTAAAGGGGGTCAAAGGTCAAGTCACTTCAAGGGGTCTTACGGATCACCATCCATCCCAATACGGCGTCTTGTAATTAGATCTGATCCCAGGTCTAGTTCTTTCTTCTTCTTGCTTTCTTCTGTCTTTCTGTCAACATGCTAATATCTCAGACCTGCAACATCCCATAAAACCAAAACTGGTCACAGGACAAGTACATGCACAAAACTTTTCACATGACCCAGATGTGTCAAAGGTCAAGATAGGGTCAAGGGGTCACAACGTTTAACCATGCAAAAAATCTAGAAGAAATTAGCTCAAATCTCAAAAACTAATGCTGTCTCTTCTAGGACTTGATCAACACTACAAAAAAGTCAATTATGACTTTTGTCATATGACACATGATTTAGAGGTCAGAGGTCAATAAAATCAAATTACGTTCACTTCAAACACTACTCCTCCTAACAGATTAAGCAACGTGATCGTGTTATCATGCATAGGATGCGCTTGAGCCCCTTTATAAAAAGTTATGGGTCAAGAGGTCAATATGGGGTCATCTGGGGTCACAGAGGTCAAAACATATTTACTGTGTGTAAAAGTTAAAATAAGGTCAAATAGAAAACTTTTTAGCCCATCTTATAGTTCTTGGTGAGCGGTCAATAAAAGTGCAATTTTTTTTTTTTTTTTGTCTTTTTTTTGGACTTCATCACTTGACCCATGTTAGGGGTTAAAGGTCAAAATAATTCAAATTACGTTACACTTCAAATCAACTACTCCTCCCTACAGATTAAACACCGATCGTGTGCGTCATGTATGAATTAGCTGAGCCCTGTACAAAAGTTATGGGTCCAAGATGTTCAAATGGCGTCATCTGGGGTTACAGAGGTCAAAACATATTTACTGTGTGTAAATTTAAAACAAAGGTCAAATAAAAATTCTTTTTTTATCCCACCTGTAGGAACTGATGAGAGGTCAATAAAAGTCAATCAGGACACCCATCACATGACCCTTGGTTTAGGGGTCAAGGTCAAAATACATCAAATACGTTTATATTTCAAATCACTACTCTCTACAGATTAAGGAACATGATCGTGGAAGTAGGCATAGAATTCAGCTTGAGGACCGTTACAAAAGTTAGGGTATAAGAGGGTCAATATCGGGGTCATCTGAGGTCACAGGGGTCAACATACTTTACTGTGTGTAAAATTAAAAAAAATAGGTCAAATAGAAAATCTGATTTAGCCCGTCTCATAGGACTTGATGAGAGGTCAATAAAAGCAATCATGACATCATGACATTTGACCATGCATGGTTTAGGGGTCAATCAAAGGTCAAAATACGTCAAATTACGTTACAATTCAAATCACTACTCTCCTACAGATAAGCAACCTGATTCGGGTGAGTCATGCATAGGAATTAGCCGGCTTGAGCCCCTTCCAAAAGTTTATGGGTCAAAAGGGAATAGTGGGGTCATCTGGGGTCACAGAGGTCAAAATATTACGTGTGTAAAATTTAAACAAGTCAAATAGAAAATCTTTTATCCCACCCTTGTTAGCTAGTACTTGATGAGAGGTCATAAAAGGCAATAATTGCCCCCATACAACTACCCATGGTTTAGGTGTCCAAAAGGTCCAAATACATCCAAATTACTTATATTCAACAATCACTACTCCTTTATAGCTTAAATAGTAGTCTGATCACGTGACTCAGGATTGATGCGGCTTGACACCCCCACAAAAGTTACTTAAATGAAATTTTGATCAAGCGTAATTTGGGGTCAACGGAGTCCAATGACCTGATTTTCACTAAAAATGCGTCTTCTACAAGTACCGGTCTGCGTTACTACGACTGTGTTCAGATCTGTAGAGAGATCTAGTTCTTCGTAAGTTAGGCGGTATCGCCAACTTACTTTGTTCGTTACCGTTTCTTCCTTCTTCTTCTTCTTCTTTTTTCTTCTGACAATTGGCTCTCTCTCTTCCACATACTTGATGGTTTAAACCACAATTGGTCAGAAGCATGGGTCAACTTATGCATTGTTTGGGGTCAAAGGTCACGTAGGGGTCACAGAGGTCAAAGTTATTTAATGTGTGGAAAATTTAAAAAACAGGTCAAATAGGAAAATCTTGTTAGCTCATTATAGGACATGTGAAGGCAAATAAAAGTCAATCATGACTTCATCACTTGGACCCACTACTCCTCCTACAGATTAAGCAACCTGATCGTGTGAGTCATGCCATTATCGAATACCTTGAGCCCCTTTACAAAAGTTATGGTCAAGAGGTCTCAAGATGGGGTGTCATCTGGGGTAACAGAGGTCAAAACATATTATGATGTGTGAAAATTTAAAACAAGGCGTCAAAATAGAAAATCTTTTTATCCCACCCTGTAGTACTTTGAGACGAGGTCAATAAAGTCACTCACTGACCCCATCACATGACCCATGGTTTAGGGGTCAAAGGTTCAAAATACATCACAATGACGTTATATTTCAAAATCACTATCCTTTTACAGATTACACAGGATGATCACGTGACTCCTGCATATGTGATCAGCGTGAAATCCCCCACAAAAGTTACTTAATGAAATTTTGAATCAAAGGTCATTTGGGGTTCACAGGAGTCCAAGACCTATTTTCACTAAAAAATGCTTTTTTACAAGTTACGAGTCTGAGTTTACTCTCGACTGTGTTCAGACCTGTAGACAGATCGTATTTTTTTTATTTCACATATACGCATTTTAATTAACAATATTTAAAAAAAGAAAAAACCTAAAAAATTAAAAAAAATCGTAAAAATATATTTAAAATCTGTGTATTATTGTATATTTTAACCATGTGACTTTTTGACAAATAATGCTTTCAATCAAGATGTATATCAGATTAAAATTGCAAAAATTCAAAGTCGCTTTTTCGAAGGACGTTGGGATGTCACAAATTAGAGCTGGACATCTATTAACAGTGCCCTCCAGTATGTCCTTGCTTATAGAACTGAAACTGATGACATCTCTCCACCATCCATCACAACTAATTTTCCAATTAGTTCATGTTGTAATCTTGACCTAACCTCCCCCTATTGTTGAACTAATAAATCAATCCATTTCCCAGGGGCTTTACAAAGAGTTGGCTCATAGCATGAATGACGATTATTGGTCGTGCATAATCAGACAATGGCCCCTATACCTCTGTACAGGGACTTGTACTCATAATAAGTTAGCACTGTAAACTAGTGTAAAAAAATCACATTTTTGTCCTGGCTTTTTTGCGTTGTTATGCATTTAAATGAGAAGGAAAACAATAAGTAGTTATACCTGTTAGCAACTTGAAGTAATACTAAAGGTGGGTGAATCCAACAGCTCAGGGCCTATAATATGCCATTATGGAGTTGAACTGCAGAATCCGATTTCTTGAGATTGGACTGATTTTACATGTCCATATTTGACACATAGGCACCCACTTTTTATAAACATGACCTACTAAAATAATCGTTAGATGTAGGTATGCAGAGCTAGGTAAAATAAACATAGGGCTTACCATATGAAAAAAAGAGTTATCAGGGTTTTTTTTAACAACATATTGATGGTGATGTTATGTTTTGAGGTCTACAATATCCTTGCAAACATTCCGTCACTTTGAAAACTTGATGCGGGGACTAATTTCCTGTTGTTTGTACTTCAACCTAGATCTACTTTCGTGTTAGATTATCTATTGTTTTCCGCGTGCATTATTTCACGAATGCACTGGGCTCTGGTCATCAGATAATGCATGAGTCATTAGATAATGCACGGGTCATCAGATAATGCACGCGGGGTCACCACAAGTCACAACTCCTATTAGCTTACTAGAAATACCAGTCAATCATTGGATATCGACTGCTGCTCAATATCAAGTAGGTCTGGTTGGTTGGTTTATGTGAAGGACGCCTTCAACTTATTAGTTATTTTGCGCCAAAAGCAAATACGGGTTGTGAAATTACGATTACGTAGTTCTATTCATAAATGTAGAAAATGTGGACAGGTGGTACTGCATGAACGCTGCAACCATTGGAATCCCAAAACACAATAGAAACGGTATCTTTACGGAGCCACCAGGCCTGTTTTCCAGGATTTCTCCAAGCCTCAATTTTCCTCCAAGCTCCATAGTCGCTGGAAATCCAAGCGTCAATAGTGCTGGTAGAAATAACGCTGGTCAATCAAGGTATCAGGCCAATACCATATGTCCCCGTTAGTTCACCCAGGGGCGTCTCCGGCCTGTGTCCAAAGCTCGAGTCTGTGGAACTAGACCGTCTCAGTAATCGCTTCCATGCCAAGTAACTGATGGTATAACCAAGCTGTAAACCCAAGCTGGAACGACGCTGTAGGTTCTTAAATTCAGAGCATTAAAACCGTGCTGTGGAACCGAAACACTTGGTAAGGCCTGGGCTACCGTTCTGGTACCACGTGGATGGTGGGGTTTGGGCTGCCCGCGAACACATACTGTACCGGTTATACGGGCCTTACCAGACTCAATATAAGTAAAAATGCTGCATCTGTTAACTATGTACCCTCTACGAACTTCGTATCTACAATCTATGGTGTCAGTCTAACTTAACTTATTGTGTTGAAAAAAAATATTGGTTTCTCGTTTAAAAGTATTAGTTGAATTACATGCGCACAGACCATTCCAAATAATGTATTTGTTACTTGTTCTTGCCGAAAAACGCGTATATCTTAATTAAACGGGAACAGCTTTTTTGTACTCTCGAAGGACGATACGTATTGAAATTTAATATAATCTTTAATATGAAAATTCCTTATGTTATAATTTGTTCAATTAGAAAAGCCTTTTCAGAAAGTTTAGCTGCTTATACTGAACTCCCTACCTCTGTGCCGTGACTTGATGGGCGCACCAGTAAACAGACACGCGCTGGCTTAAAGCGGACGGCAGTCCGTTTTTACACTCGCGCACAAAGATGGAAAACATTGACGCGTGCGTACAAGCTGCGTCAATGTTATGTTATGAAAATCACTGACGGAGGGTAGAGACGAGGGACTATATCATGGTGCTATAAATGTAGGCCCATGAGAATTAAGTGTACTTCAAGAAACCAAAATTCACCAAATAAATCGTTTTCCAAATGACAGGAAGAACCCAAGTCCCATGTGTTGTACATACATGTCTGCGTTGGTCTTTAAAGCTAATACAGGGGCATTGGAATTGGTATAGAAGAAAAATTCATATGCATTTTTTATATGCAATCGTCACTGATGGGTTTGGTTTGGAAAAAGTAAGGGAATTCCAAAGTCCATATCTTTCTTTCAATTTCATTGACGTGTTTCATAACTAATGGGTTTGTTTTGAAAACTGCCCGGGGATGGTGTGCAGAAAAGATTACGCACTCTAAGCGTCTTAGAGATTCTGATTTTTCTCGCAATTCCAGATCATTTTCAAAACAAAACTACTCAACAATGAATTGCGTCAAGGTCTTTTTGGCACTATTTATAGAGTATAACTTTGGAAAGTTGGAGCTAGAAGTGTTTGTAATAATTTTAAAAAACGACCTCAAATTTAGATAAATTACGTCAATTATTAATGGAATGTAATGATCTGATACTATTGTTTTCTCAAAGTATATGCCGGATAAGGGACCACGCCCAGTGCATTCGGCAGGATAATTGCACTTGAACGTAGGGGTCATCTCTCCCCTTCCGTGCAGGCAAAGCACTCGAGCCCTCGGCTCTCGTGCTGCCGGACTGACCAACAGTTGCGTGCGATTATCCTGTCGAGTGCACTAGGATAGGTCCTTATCCTTATCACAATTTAAAACGAAAACTTCCATTTGCCAATTCGTAAATTTTGACATAGCATAGTAGTGTTTTACCAATAAATAAAATGTTTTAAACTAGTTTAACACAGCGACTTCTTGGGGGCGGTAGCTCACTAACAAGCTAAGTGGATTAGCACAATAGGTTTATGCTGGAAATTGCATGCTTTTGTAGCGTTGTTTTTTTCAATGGTTAAATGTGAGCCAAAAAAGGTGCAGCACTCCTAAAAAAATATAGAGGGAGCTCTTAAATAGTGGCCCACTACAACTGCTTTAAGGATGTGATGTGATGCGGCCGACCGATTGCTTTGAAAAGCACCTCCAATTTGGAAATTTGGAGATTTTTGACAGTGTGTATGGCGTCTCTTGGTGACGTCAAAGGTCAGAATACCTTTCAACACAAATAATGAGCTTGTGCACAAGTGATCTGAATTTTATGTAAATTAAAACAGATTAAGGATTGGTATCAGATTGGATCAAGAATTTGTAGTCTGTCAAAGCCACCAAACTGTTCTATACAAGGCAAAATTACACTTCACAATTCTAATCTTACTCAAGAGTTCATTTATGTCTCCATATTCCATGGGAATCTTCATCAGTCCTGAAGATAACTTTTGTCCAGTAGTTCAAGACGACAAGGTTTAAATAAGTCCCTCGACGACACTAATAAATCCAAGTATATCAGTCCAGGATAATCCACCACGATGATATCTGTCCACAATATGGAATCCTATTTTGAGTCCAGCACTTCGGCTTCAAAGACGACAGGAGAATAATTATAGCACTCTGCCAGTGGAATGAAAAATAATAAATCCTGGCACTATGTGAAGCATACCTTACCATTATTGTAGTAAAAACAGCTATAACTTACTGTATAGCTCAGATACAACGCTTGATGACCCCGAGACTTTGACTCAAATCCCCTTATAAGACTACAAAGTTCCAACGTCTTCAAATAGTATTACAACAGCATCATCCATAAACATGTAACTTAGCACTGTCTCAATCAGATTTCACAAAAATTACATCACCTAAATTGCATCATTTCAACATTAATAACTCCATTGGGTGAAGTACCTATGCCTCAACATTTTTGATCTCAAAGCAATAAAAACAAGTTGACTAAGTTACTAAGTTTACTTCTTGGGGAATTCCCCAGTTCACCTATGTGCATCTATCTACACAGGCGCACCTTGCACAAACTACACTAGGGGAATCCCTGCTCGCTTTTACTAAACAAAGTACTTTTCCGTGAAGAATGAGAAATAGTTTCTTTAATAAAATGAAAATCAAATTAATATCTATATCAGAAACAACATGGAGGCCAAAAATCCTCCCCCTTAAAAGGAAAAATTGAGTGAGTGAAGTGAAAATGTTTAAAATATGCTTTAACATTTAACCTTTGTGGTTAACTGATACAGTTACACGGTGCAAATTTAACTTTTTATAATGTTCTTGCATTGATGCTTTCAGTCATATTACAAGTGTATATTAAATTTTGAACAAAGATATTAGTGCAGCTCTAGGACAAGGCATCTCCAAGACATTTTCTTTTCCTTGATATGGTCTTATGTCCAGATTATATTCTTGTGATCCGTGTACACTAGAAACTGGTGCACTGTTGTACTCAAGTTTAAACTTCAAAATTTGCAAGCAATAGCAAGGCAAGGCTTCTTTCTCAATTTGAGTAGTTCTGATGTGGTCCACTTCTGTGAGAAATAACATACAGGCTGATCTACATCATTTTCATCTGCTTGCATGAGAACCACAGCCTACATCACTTGCATCAACTGCCAACTTGAATGTTTCTGAACGTCTGGCGCAATCAAAACTGGCACATTCATCAAAATAGATTTGATTTCTCAAACGCTTTTTGGCCCATTGCTCGACCACACAAATTTGCGTTTTTTCTTAAGAAGGTGGGTCAGCGGACACGAAATTTCTGAGAAATTTGGAACAGTAATTTCTGTAATACCCGACCATACCTAAGAATCTCATGGAGATCTTTTTTTTTTCTGTGTGGCGTGGGGAATTTATCAATTGCTTCAACTTATGCAGTGATGGCCTAAATTTGCCCTTGTCCTACAACATGCCGTAAGTATGTGAACATTGGCATTGGTCCAAAATTCCACTTTTACCAGATTCACCAGTCCAAACCTGACTTGGATAATTTCTCAAAACAAATGATGGAGCTGTCTCATGTGTTCTTCCATGTCTCCATGTACACAAGGAGATCATCCACATATAGGCTTCACAATTTCTATGTTCTGCGATACTTGTACACTAGATTTGAAATGTCGCGCAGAATTTTTGAGGACCAAACGCCATTCTTTTGTATGGTACAGGCTTATCGGGTGTACAAAAGGTTGAAATTTCTTTGGCACGGTCAATGAGGGAACTTGCCAATATCCCCTTTCAACAAAGCAAATTTGCTAACAAATTGGCATTTCCAACTTTATCTATGCAATCATCAATCAGTGGGATTGGATATGAGTCGGTTTGGAACAGAGGTTGACTTTCCGAAAATCTGTGCCAAAAACGGAATGAACCATAAGGTTTGGGAACCAGAATCAGGGGGAGCTCCATTACTATGCTCTGTATTATATGTATGTATACATGTATTCACCTATTTATGATAGGTTGCAACTTGATTGGATCAGCCCTATAAGGATGTTGCTTACAGGCTCGGAGTTCACCTACATCAAGTCATGGGTTATGACATGTGTATCACTGGGTACATCAGGAATTATGTTTGCCCACTCATGAATTAATGCTTTTAATTCATCTTGTTGACTCTGTGGAGATGAGCTGTTTCTTGTCTTTAAATTGCAAGTATGTCAGAATTTTTGTAATTTGACACCATAATCATTCTCTGTGTTATGCTCTGTGATATTATAAAATATGACTGGGACGGGGCGAGATATACTGAGGCTTAGTGTGGGTCAGTTCATAGTAAAGGCGATCACAGTTTCTTTTCCCAAAAAAATGTTTAGAGTCAAATTGAAAAACTTTCATAGTGGCAGATGATGGTAGAAAAATACTAGCTAATGTGAAGATTGGAGAAAAACATTATACCTCTCGTTAATATTGATGCCCCAACAGTCTGCCCATCAAAAAGAAAATTCTTTTAAGAGAAAAACTTATAATTGGGGTCAGACGAAAAAGCAAAGTACCAATTAATATTGGGTGGTGATTTTAATTGCGTTCAAAATTAAAGACCCTGGGATACGTTGAAGTTAAGTGGTGTTAAAAAAAGTAGAATCTTGACAAAAAATGTTAAATACTTAACTCTATTGGATATTGGGAATATGACCAATCAACAAAGTTACTTGGAGGCAAATCTCCATAAAACTTGCCTCTCGCCGGAGTATTGGTTCGTCAGTAGAAATGGAAAGATTATATGATTTAACAGATATACGGCCAGCAATTAATATTGACCATACCGCCATATCCTGTTCACCAGTAACTAACCGTGGGGCCGGGTATGGAAATTAATTCTTACTTAATAAATGATAATGTATATATTTTGAAGTGAAAAAAGGGTTAAACTCGTTCAAAGGGGAGGCCAAAAAGATGTGGGGAGGTATGCGAAAGTAAATATCAGAAGTTTTTCAAGTAATTATGTAAGAGAAAGGCGGGAAGTAAGTAGAAAGAAGAGAGGGATTAGAACAAGGCTTGAAAAACACATTTAAAATATGAAGAAAGATGAAATAACTCTTCGATGTCGATGAAGAATATATACACGCTAAGAGAAGGTAGATAATTGGTATTTACAAAAAAAACTAAGGTTGCAATATACGTTACGAATACGTTGGCAGGAGAGGAGAAAACAATTCAAAAATTTCCTGGTTTAGAAAAAGTAAGGCCATTTCAAAAAAACAAATCACAGAAATTGTTATCAAAATGTAAAAACATAATAATGAGAGTGATATAATAAAAAGAAACTGTTAGATTTTATTCTGTGAATGTATCGATCCAGAAGGTAAAAAACTCGTATAGTTAAAAAAATATTTAGTGATGTAAATAACCATGTACATTGAGGGATCTTGATGCAATGAGTGTGAATGATTCTTTCAATAGCAGAAGGTAACGGAAGCTTAAAAAATAACAAGTCTCGGTTGTGACGGGTTACACCTGAAATTTTATAAAATATTTGTGGGATGAGGTAAAAGAACTATTATTGATTTCATTTAACGAATGTTTTGCTACAGGGGAGGAAAGAAATGTCATTATACCTCAGAGAAAGGGGATTATTTCGTATTATTTAAAAAGGGTGATATATTAATTAGAACCCTGGAGACCCAATCTTTTGAATTATGACTACCAGATTGTGTACAGGGCCCTATTTAGAAGAATAAGGTATTACAAAAAAATTATAAATTCTGAACAAACAGGTTATATTAAAGGCAGATGTAGTGGCCAAAATATTAGAATAATTGAGGATGTAATGGAGTTGTACTGTTTGAATAACGAGAAAAATGGTTGGTTCTATTTATTGATTTCCGTAAATCACTTTTCCAAAGCCACAAAATGATCTCAATTTAAAAATTTGTTTGAAAAAAATGTGTTTTGGGGAACAATTTAGAAAATGGGGTAAGTACATGGTATAACACATATTTTAATAGTTCTAATCTATGAAAGGTTGGGTATCCTCACCCTTTCTTGGTAGGGAATTCGACAGGGGTGCCCTTTGTCAGCTTTGTTATTTATTATTGTATTAAGAACTTCGTTGAATATCAAAGGTCAGAAATCTATCATGGTTTATATATTATTGATAAAACAGAAAATGAAGGGTACTCAGTGGCAGCGATGTACCATTTTGGTAGTGAATCACATTGCATTGATGATGTTTTTAAAGTCATTGAAATTTTAGTGTTGTATCGGAATTATGTCAACAAAATAAGACAAAAGGTATTTGGTTGGAAAAAGACGCAATTCTTGACAATTATAAACGTTTTTTTTAAATGGACAAAAGGGTCTGACCAAAAGCCTAGGCATATATTATGGCAGCGACACAAAAGCGGCTTAAAAATGAATTGGCAAATGAGGTTGAGTGATTAAACTGTGATGAACTGTTTGTAAGTCACGGAAACTAATACTCGGAAAAATAACTATAATCAAATCTTGGATATCTCACACTGTGATATAAAAGCTACAAGCTGCAGGTCCTGAATAGGTTATCAAAGATGCGAATAAAATGTTACATGAATTGTATGAGTTCAAGAAAGAAACGAAACGAGTTCTAAAAAAACAAAAAAAAAAAACGTTTTTAAAAAACTTTTTTTTTATATAATATTTTTTTTTTTTTTTTTTTTTTTTTTTTTAAGAATGGTTGCCCGGAAGCTCAAATGTGGGCTTTAAAAATAAAGGGGATCTCAAACGCCCGCGGTTGATGCAAAATCTAATGGTTTATGGAAAAAACTTGGCAAATTACTGGTATAACAAAGTAGGCGGTTTATCGTTTTGTTGATGAAACTTAACTGTAACCAGAATGTAATTAGAAGACTTAATATCTAACAAAATACCCCCAATTCGAAGTGACTGGGTTAGAATCGTGGTAATACTACGTCAAACACAGGTACAGCCAATTCTAACAAAATACTTTAGACGAGTCTTAGGGGGGGAACATTCAAAGTTACGTTTAATAATCAGGGACTATGACTAACAAAATGGATTAAAGAGAGGTTATCATTAACCTCAGCGGGATATTATTATTGAAAATAGAATAATAAATTTGGAAGAACTATCAAACATGTTAAAAGATCCAAATTTGTTTATTACAAACAGTCAAAGGCGCTCTTCCCACCGAATGAAGGAAATATAAAGGACAAGGAAGTTACTGTCAAAATGGCTAAAGACCCTAACTTTCTTAAATTAGGAAACAAATAGGTTCAGTTAAACTCGCATTCCATCTTAAAACTTTTTACAAGTTGCTTGTAAACAGCAAACAAAAGCTTTTTGTGTGAAAAGAAACAAATGAAAAAACATCAGGTGACAACATTTGGAGTAAGGAATGAAATCAACAAAGTCCTGGGTATGATATTTTACTCCTTCAAAATTAAAGCATAATATCTCATAATAAGCTTGGAGAGGTCCAATAAAGATCTTATATGATTTAACCCCCAAGCCGGAGGAAAAATCTTTTCAGATGGACATTGATGAAATTCAGATAAGTGTATTATGTGCAAGTGTAAGAAGATACGAATCACTCTTTGTAACATGTAATGAAAGGTAAAACAGTTTTGGAAGAATAACCCAAATGATAAAGGCTATTACTTCACAATCTATGTATAAATAAACCTAGAGAAAAGGTTAGATTTGGGCGTAAGAACGTAGATTTGAAAAGAGTGAATAGATTGATTAATATTATGGCGTCTTTTCAATATCTTAAGGGCGCGGGATTTACAGACATTGTACAGTCCCGTCAATTTCCATATATTTACTATGGAAATCAGACAGATGGATGAATATAAAATCTACTGCCAAAAGAAAAAGATCTCTATATTTTGGAATAGCAAAGAATGGGCCATCTAAACACTTACTTAAACATAGTGGAATCATAGGTTGAAGTGGAGCATGATATGACTAATATGGTATTAGTGATATTGTATAAGGTAGGTGCGATGGGAATGATACGAGTGACAGGATTAAGACTGAAATGTATGACGTAGGATTTCCACGGTATATGATATGATTGTGGTAGATATTGTATAGATATATAGATAAAATATAATACTGTGTTAATTTGAGCATACAATAGTGTAAATGTTAATCAAAAAAAGAAAAAAAAAAATAATAGTAACAGGAATAATGATATAAATGACAATTGACAATAAAAAGACAATAAAACCCTGATTTAACACTCATTTTCGGCACAAAGCCGTTAGTACTTTTTGCATTTTTTGCAGGATTATGAAATGTTTGTGGTCTTAAAACTTTTGGACAACCACTTGTCATCGTAAAGTACTGACATGTGTTTAATACAGTACGGCTATAGGCACATTGCTATGTATGGATTGATACACCCCTCGGCTATGACATATAAAGAGTTTTTAAAAATGACATAAGACAGTGGGACAAACACACACATAGACCTACACTGAATGACTTTAAGATTTGCGTTTGGTTACCATTGCAATAACTTATTTATACGATTTTTTTTTTTTTTAAAGAGAGAACGGAATTGTTTAATGCAAATACTGTATTGATCCTTTCAAGCTTTTTACTTACCCTGTAAAGTTGTGCGACCCGATCATAACCCGCTTTTCAAATGAGTTGCTCCCCGAGTGGAAGCATATCCATACACCAAAACATCTCATTACAAAAATTTTGAGCTAAAAACCGGTTCAGCCGTTCACTAGCCAGTAGTAGCCGCAAAATATGTGCTAAATCGGCCAATAGGACAGTAGGTGTTAATTAATGTGGTCAACCACATGATTCTTGTTCTAAACATGAAAAAAGAAATCGTTTCCTGAGCCTTTTCACTGGCGTATTGAGCGATATAATGAACAATTTGGATGGAGTAAAATGTGGGGGATGAGGTTGTTTATAGTGGAGAAGCCCCCTCCCCTCAACCCATATGCCCGTTGTTAGACAAAGGGGAGTTCCAATGACTCAACCATAGAACCCACTTTTCCGAAAGAATTGTTATGGTTGATCCCCGGTACAGATTGATTTTCTAAATATAAGAAGTGGTACAAATTCAATTCAATTACTGTTCTCAAAACAGAGACCTTAACTTATCCAGTCAATAGTGCACCATAAATGGGGCATGTTGGATTGGTTAATCTATTTTAAATAAATGGAAAACATTAATATGGGCATTTGGTCATTTCTAGGCCAAAATTTATAGGAATCGAATGTTCAATAATGAAATTCACAGGGGGTAGCCACCCCTTCGGGTGTGTTGTTACAAAATGGCTCAGGTAGACCTGAGACGAGTATACCTCAAGGTTTGAGTTTGGCGGGCTATTTTGAAATAAATGGTGCTCACACGTGCGTGTTATTTCTCTTAAAGTCTTGAACACAGTTTAGTACTTAATGACTGTTGCATATAGGCCATGAAATGACTTGAAATGACCCCAATTTTGTTCACTCAACTGTCGACGTTTCGTAGAATTTGCTCAAATTTCGATGTATTAATGACATTCTTGGATGTCTTCAAAATATACTGAGATAATTAAAATGTGAATTCTATCTCTCAGTTTCACGAGAATTGAAACAAACTTGGGCCAGTTTATTTCGCAAACTCAGATTTTTGAACAGAACAGAATCTAATTTGGGGACTTTTTTATATTTTGACGTATGTCTTATGAAAATGAAGCTATTGATGACATAGCCAAACCCATAAAGTGTTAATGTGAACTGCTCTTAAGAACGAGTATATTCTTGTTATGTCATGAATTGAAGCACAAAATTGGGTAAAATGGCCTGATTTGCAGGATACCAAGCTCATAGAAAACCTAGGGCGCTCACAGCGCCGCCGTGCGGCCAAGTCATTGCAAGCCGCAACAGACTCGGTTCGATACGCTCGAGCTGTTAACAATGGATCACAGCCTTGCTTCCGATCTCTATTAGGTATACTCGTCTCAGGGTAGACGACGGTTAAAGCAAAAAGCCCAAATATACGGAACACTTAAAAAATATGTGCTATTATTAGCTTATATACTTTGAGAAACGAAACGAAACGGGCTTACCGGACCCTTAGTTTACGTGCACTTAAAGGTGGGTCACTCGATCACGGTCCGATTTTTCCTATAATGTCATATCTCCCTCACACGTAACTATATCGCCAAACACGTCTAATTACAAACTTTGATAAAAATTGGACCAATTGAGCCCATATTTGTTTGTCGAGCTATGAGTTGCAAAAATATTGAGCAAGATTTTTTTTTTTTTTTTTTTTCACAAAATTGGGTAAAATGGCCTGATTTGCAGGATACCAAGCTCATAGAAAACCTAGGGCGCTCACAGCGCCGCCGTGCGGCCAAGTCATTGCAAGCCGCAACAGACTCGGTTCGATACGCTCGAGCTGTTAACAATGGATCACAGCCTTGCTTCCGATCTCTATTAGGTATACTCGTCTCAGGGTAGACGACGGTTAAAGCAAAAAGCCCAAATATACGGAACACTTAAAAAATATGTGCTATTATTAGCTTATATACTTTGAGAAACGAAACGAAACGAAACGGGCTTACCGGACCCTTAGTTTACGTGCACTTAAAGGTGGGTCACTCGATCACGGTCCGATTTTTCCTATAATGTCATATCTCCCTCACACGTAACTATATCGCCAAACACGTCTAATTACAAACTTTGATAAAAATTGGACCAATTGAGCCCATATTTGTTTGTCGAGCTATGAGTTGCAAAAATATTGAGCAAGACGCAGACGCAGATTAAAGACATGTTTCCAGCGACCGTTCAATTAGAATTGGGGATCACGGATACAAATTATCCTAAATAGAAAATGCCTTCATTTTTAATAATTAGAGAGTTTGTTCTTTACCTTTCACAAGTACTAGCTTAATATGGCTAAATTCTAACGTAACTGTTGTTATATAGCCTCCATTTTTCTGATTAAAGATATTAATTTGATTTTCAATTTTATTAAGAAAAAGATTTCTCACGGGAAAAGTACTTTGTTTATGATAAAAAGAGAGCAGGTGATTCCCTAGTGTTGTTTGTGCAAGGTGCACCTGTTAGATAGATTGCACAATAGGGGAAATGGGAATTCCCCAAGATGTAAACTTAGAAACTGAGTCAACTTGTTTATGCTTTGAGATCAAAACATGTTGAGGCATAGGTAATTCCCCCATGGAGTTGTAAATGTGAAATGATACAATTTAGATGATGTAATTTTTGTGAAATTTGATTTGACAGTGCTAAGTTATGTTTATGCATGATGCTGTGGTAATATCTATTTTAAGACTTGGGAACTTTGTGAAGTCAATATATAATGGAGATTTGAGTAAAGTCTCGGGGCCAGCAGCAATTGTAATCAGGAGCTATACAGTAAAGTTATAGCTAGTTTTTATCTACAATAATGGTAGATTTATGCTTCACATATAGTGCCAGGATTTATTATATTTTCAATTCCACGTGAGCAGAGTGCTATAATGATTCTACTGTCGTCTTTGAAGTCGAAAATGCTGGGAATCAAAATAGGATTCCAAATTGTGGACAGATAGAAATCGTGGTGATTATCTTGGACTGATATACTGTGGATTATTAGTGTCGTTGAGGGACTTATTTAACCTTGACGTCTTGAACTGCTGGACAAAAGTTATCTTCAGGACTGAGAAGATTCACATGGAATATTACCCGAGGATTTTTTAAGTGTGACTTTTGCATGCTGTCATTTTGTGAGGACATATCATCGTTAAACTGCAACGCTACTTTTAGTTGGAGACATAAATGAACTCTGAGTAAGATTAGAATTGTTAAGTGTAATTTTGAATTGTATAGATAATTGTGCTTTGGACATACCAAATTCTTGATCCAATCTGATACAAATCTTTAAATCTGTTTTATTATATAAAATTCAGATCACTTGTGCACAAGGCTCATTTATTTGTGTTTGAAAGGTATTTCTGACCTTTGACGTCCAAGAGACGCCATAACAGAATTGGGGGCTCGTCCAGGAAATTGAATTGAGATAAATTTGAGCCTTATTGTTCAGAATTTACACATTAAAAGTGTGATTAATATTGTAAACATTGTGCACATTTCGGCATACAAAATTTTTGTGTGTATTACATGTACACACAAAATGTAAAGAGTGTTGTAAATGTGATGTAAATGTGTTGTAGAGTACAATCACAATGGAGTTTAATCCAGAAGAGTTCATTGGGCAAATAACTTGGGAGAAGTTTGATGAGCTGAGAAAGCCTGAGTTAATGAAACTAGCCAAGCATTTAGGACTTGAGGCGAAACATGCCTATGAGAAAGCAAAGTTGCATCAAAATCATTTGATTGAAAATTTGTCCAAGAAGATGTTTGGGGATAGTCTCCAGATGGTTGAATAGGATAGAAGAAATTCTGGAACAGGGCAAAAGTGATGCATTCAAGTTAAAAGAACTTGAAATTCAAAAGGAATTGGAAATAGAATTGAAAAAGATGAAAAATGGAACAAAAACAGAAAGAAATAGAACAAAAGCAAAATGAAATAGAAATGCAAATTCAGAAGGAACAGAAAGAAAAGGAAATTGAATTAGAAAAAGAAAAATTGCAAATGCAAAAAGAGATCCAACAAAAAGAGATGGAATTGCAAATTGAGAAGGAAAAAGAATTGGAAAGGAAAAATTGCAAAATGAGATGAAACAAAAAGAGCTTGAAGATCAACTAGAGTTAGAAAAATTGAAACAACAGGCTAGCTCATCAGACTCTTCCAAACCCTCTGGTTTTGACAAATACTCTCATCTCATAATCTAGTCTCTGGTTATTCCGAAAGGTTTTTTATCCTAAGGGTCGTTAATCCGAAATTAGAACGAGGGGGGAACTTGGTTCCGAAGGGGCGTAGTTCGAAAATTCGGGACAAAAACGCACCCTTCGGAAGTAAACCATCTTTCGGAGAGACAAGACACATTACTTAATTTCAATAACTTCAATGCCACTTCGGACAAAATGCCCCTTCGGACAAATTGGTCCTTCGGAGAAACGACCCTTCAGATTAAAACAACTTCCGAATATATTACCTTCGGATCAAATGCTCCTTCGGACCAAAAACCTTTCGGATCAAAAACCTTTCGGAATATAGTCCTGCAAAGAAAAAGGTACGATTTTTCCCATGTTGGTATCATATGATAAATATGTAGCTAATGTATTGACTAATTTTAGGTTGCTCTCAAATAGGATGGAATCAGAAACATTCAGATGTAGGCACAACTGTTGTGCTAATGAGATTCGTTGGATGAATAAATAAATAAATAAATACCGGTTGAACATCAACATTACAAGTTAGAAGTTTTGTGTTAAAAAACGTTACATTTTTTTCTATGCTTCAAATGTTCATAAATGGTGAAACAGAACTCCAATGTTAAACAGCGTTCTTAATCTGAACATCAGCGTTCTCACAATAATGTCAGGTGTTCTCGGCAATTGAAAGCACACAGCATATTACCTTGAGGGCGTCCGGTGAGTGTTAAAAAAGGTGTCAGATTGGTGAACAAGCGTCAGGTGTTCTCGGCAATTTTTAATGTAGAGGTTTTGAAAGCACACTGCATCATGAAATGCGAAATGCATTTTTTTAAAGTGCATTTGAGAGGTTCTTACACACCATAAATTCAAACTTCCTACCCATTTTTTATTAGAATACGTCTGAACAAATATGTCGATTAACTAATTTGGGAGGCGTATATTAAGATGTGTGGGTGTGTGTGATTTCAACACGGTCAAGCAGGTATTTTACTCATACATCTTATGCCGGTGTAAGAATTGTTTTTTATAGTCGCCGGACTCATAGTCCACCTACACGGTAGAATGGGATTGATTCAGTTGACCTCTTCACGCATTATAGTGCACTTGCACGGAAGTAAATTATATTGAATGCTTTTGTTTGCCCTCCAGATCAAACAAGGATGCGAAGAATACATGCATCACCTGGTTCACCTGAACCTTTCAGCTATTTTACAGGTATCCTTTGTATTCTTCTGCATGCTTGGGTTGTTCTGGATGCAGGTCTGGCCAGATAACCTATTGACCTTCCCGTGTCAAGCGCCCTATTCATTGTTGTCCGTCTATGGAGCCGGATTATATCTCCTTTACATTGTGTAAAGAGTCGGCCCAGAACAACAACGGAATAAATCGTTAAACTAATGTTGCCTGAAAGAGTCAACTAACGGATCTATTCGTCACCGTTGTAGGTGGAGTATGTGTCCAGATGAATATATCTCCTGCCACACATTAAACGCAGTTTCTCCAATCACGCTCACGACCTTAATGCTTTCGGCACTGAATCGCATTGAGTCCCCTGAATCCAGAAAGTCAAATCACGATAGTATCCTGTTCATACTCGTACTTGTAGTGGAATGGGACCGAGCGAGATGAATACTACTTTACCCATTAATTAACATCCGATTAAACTTTGTAGGGTACCCTTCTTTTTTTCAGGTAAGAGGTACCCTAAAGAAGATAACAAAAACACTGTCCTATTTACATAGAACAAATCATGATTACACAACTGTAAAGAACTGTAGTGCACTCTATTTTGGGTATGATCCAGTTTTAAAGCTGCTGCCGGGTCGTCCATGATTTTGTATTTTAGCTGGATGTGGAGTAATCTATTTGGTAGTTTCTTTAAAAGTTGCACTCTGGAATTATTTGGTATGAGTGCAACAAAGGTTGATTTTTTTTTGTTAAAAAAATCAAGAACCAGCGTACTATATCCATTTGCATGACCCCTATGTCCTAGTATATGAGATTATGTAGATGTGACCGTAAACATACAGCGAGCATAAAATTACACTTCTTTAAAGTGCATTGCAGGTTGTTTTTAATTTTTGTATGAGTCAACGTTCCACTTTGTGTTAATTCTACGTTTTACACAATGTTAAGTTTTCTATCACTGTTGTCAGCATCAACTTTTCTGATACCGGTTAAAAATGACCGTAAACATTGTTTTACTTGGCAGCTGGGATTCCATAGCAGTTAAATGAACATTTTTAAAAAAAAAAAAAAAAACACTTTTTAGTTTTTTTGTTTTTTTTTTTTTTTTTTTTTTTTTTTTTTTTTTGTGAGTCCTATCTTCAGTTAAACGATGGTTTTTTACGGTCATTTGAACAGTGTGGGGCATGGTTAGGTCCCCTCTTTCTGCATTCTTGCGTTCATCAGACTCAACATCCACAAATTCGGTCAGAATAGTCCATGTTCCACATTTGCACAACATTATTGGTATCATCAAGCTTGGCACAATCACACTTCAACCAAATGAAATACTGGCAACTCTGATAAGGAGTCAAAGATCGTCAATTGGCTTTGAATCTGCTATTCACCAAATCTACCCATAGTACTTGGGGCTGGGGTAAACTTGGATTTGGTTACACTTCTCATTGTACAACACATTGAGTGGTAGTGGACTCGCCCGGTTCCCACTGTCCATATCCAGGGGCTTTGATTCACTCACTATGGAGGAACCCCTCCCTCGAATGTTCCACAAATCTCTATCTTTTGGCCATTCTGCGCTTTGTATCCTCTGGCAAAAAGCGCATTATAAATGTTGGTTATTATTTTATTTATCTGTCCAAGTTGGACCAAGTTTGTTTGTGTCAGTTCGTCTCTCCATCGGGTTTTTGGACGTCCTGGCTTTCAGGTCCATTCTCTGGGGGGCCACTCTGTCCCTCTATCTGTTTTGGTCCACCTGTTATCCTGCAATTAGCAACATGGCCTGCCCATCTATGTTTGGCCTCCTAATGCAGTCGATAATATCAGTAACTCCTGACTGTGATCGGATCCAGCGTTATTTCTTTTTATCTTGGAGTCTGAGGCCAAGCATGATTCGCTCCAATCTTCCTCTTTGCAACTGCAACATCTCCATCGGGGTGTTTTCTTTCCTGCCGTACGTCATAACCAGGAAGATGTTATTCATTGAACCCTTTCTCTTTAACGCCATACTTGTCTTCTTATTTTCATGATTTTTTTCCACTTTGCAACGCTGCCCAGACTAGTCCAATTCTCCTTCTGACCTCAGGCAGTAAGTCACCCTCACGCAATCAACTGTCTTACCATTTAGATGTAGTAGCCCAGGAGCTAGCAGACATTGGAAACACATCTCAAGTCCAAAAGTTTTGGTGATTACATATTTACAGACTGACCGGAACCCCTGAACGTGATTCTTAAGTGCCCAAATGGTGCCTTAGGAGAGGGGGCCAGACAAAGTTTGTACCTGGTCAATTTTTTTAAATTGATTCCATCATATTGAAAAGTATACCGACGTCATTTGTCTACCACCAGATTCATGGGAAAAAAAAAAAAAGGGATAGGTTGTAACTTCTACACTAAAATCTAGAGTTAAAGGCTAAAAACAGCTAAATCATAACAGGTCAATTCCATTTTGTACAGGCGTCAAATTTTGAAATTGCTCCGATGTGGATAAAAAAGGGTGCAATTATTGGTGAGCTCATAGGAGCAAATAAGGAATAGTTTTGAGTGTCTCAAATGCTTCTTAAGAAATAGGGGAAACACGGTCAAGCCCCATTGAATGCAATGGACGTGACCTTCTGTGCCCCCAAAGTCGGTAACTAAGCCTTTAGCAGTCAAGACTTTCCCTTATTTTAATCCTATGAACTCCATCAACATTTGCACCATTTTTTATGTCAATTGGAGCAACTAAAAATTTTTACCCCTGTACAACTGAATTTACCCTTTTTATTGATTTTTACTGTTTTTAGCCTATACCTTAACTTACGTAGTATATGTAAAACTATACCTTTCCGGATCCTTGTGGTTAACAATAACCTGGTATATTTCATCATGATTGGAGCAATTTAAAAATTTGACCCTGTCCAACTTTGTCTTGGCCCCTCTTCTTAAAGCACCATTTGCTGCACTTCAGAATCACGTTCAGGGGTCCTGTCAGTCTGTCACACATATTTAATCCGTCAAACCTTTTGTAACTTGAGATGTGTTACAATGTCTGTTAGCTCCCGGGTTATAGCTTACCTCTTCAATGCTTTTCCCGTCTACAGTTCTCTTAGATTTCCCTGGTGTGTCATTAAAGCCTCACTTTGGTGTTCCCAACATGCATGCTGACAGTTTTGCTGGTGCTGTGAATTCATTGCATGCTTTCCAATTCCTCGGTGACTTGGCAATCAGGATAATATCGTCGTCAAAGATCAGGTGAGAGAGATTTTTCACCATCAATGTTGGTCCCTCTTCCTTCCCATTAATCCCTTTATGATGGCATCTGAGGCTGCAGGTGAAGAGTTTAAGGTGAAAATGTTTGTCTCCCTGTCTTGCTCCCCTCTCTACTTGAATCTTGTATGTCCCGGTCCTTGTTGACTTGTAGGGTGGGGAGATGCACCACTGTAAAGGTCCCGTAGCGAATTGGTGTAGGCTGTCACTCCTTGGTTTTTTCATGTGCGTGAAGATGGGTTGGAATCAACAGAGTCCAACGCCGTCTCATAGTCAACAAAGGTAAAGCTGAGCGGGATCTTGTACTCATTGGCTTTCTCTGGTAGCTGGCTAACAACATTTATGTGATCAGTGGTAGAAAATCCTGGTCTAAAACCAGCTTAGGCTCTTGGTTGGTGTTTTTCCAAGTGTTTCAGCATCTTTTTCAGCAGGACCTGTAAATAACCTTGTACATTACTGTAGAAGGCTTATGGCCTGTATTTTTTGATGTCCGATGTAATCCTTTCTTATGGAAGGCTCTGTTCAATATCTTTGAGTCAGCAATAATGGGCTCAACCATCCATCTTGAAGAACCCTTGCTGTAATACTATCCTCTCCAGGGGCTTAATCTCGCTATACATTTCGCAGATATAGCTGTAAAAGTGCAGCTCGAGTCGGAGGCCGACCGACCGACTTTCTTTTACTAGTCATTCTGTGCTTCCCAAACCTCTGTATAGAAACATGTTTTGTTTGCGCAGGACTTATAATACAAGACCACATGCCCGTGGTTTTACAACGCTCTGGATCTCAAAAGGCCGCATTTCTTCCCTTTTCCATGCACTATCATGGCAGATGTCACTGGACTTTGCTATCGTGGAAGCTGACGTGGAAGACTTGAATAATTTGGCTCAGATGATGTCAAGGTTTTGTGTCAGAAACCTCTAAAGCATTGTGCAGTTCATTTGTAATTTTACCTCGTACGAATTAACAAATGTAGCAGCTGTAGAATTGTATTGTTTTCGAAGCTGACGACCCTTCTATTTCCTTGATGTGAGAATTTGTTTGGTCGCGCCACTTAACAACCAGGCAAGAAACAGGCACAATCGTATGGGTCGCCTCCTACCAGAAGCAGCACTTTAACTAGCTTACCCGTATTACCATAGGGCAATGATTATGTACAATGACATATCAAATCCATTTTTGCGCGTACCCAATTAATAACGACGGGGATTTTTAGTGGATGACAATTCAAGCCAGTAATGATATTTGCCTCCTGCTCCATATGCAATAATTCATTTGGTGAAGATTGTGCCAAGTCTTCATGTGCAACATTAGTGAAATATGTTCATGGACTGAACTCTACAGAACTTACTGATGTTCCGCGAGTCCCTGAATTCAAAAATTGTGGACCTAACCAATGTCCCCGGTCCCATCCTGGCAGTGAGGACGACAACCGTGATTTAGAACCGTAACTTGCCATGATTTGTGGTAAAACAAAACGAACACGAGTTGGATTGATGTGACTTGCTCCATGATAAATCCATTTGTGGGCGACATACTACCTTATACAACTCCCAAGTGCACTTTTAAAGAAGTTTAAATTATGCTAGTTTGCTGTTTTGGTGGGCAATTCTGCCTATCTCGTGCAAAGTGAATTATATTAAACTAGTGGAGCTTGTTTTCTTGATAATCATATTTGTGGGAATCATACCAATTAGAAGCAACTACACATGTGCATTGTAAGGATCTCATACCACAGAGATACTTCACATCCAGTCTAATACACCTCATGGACTACCCCAGAAGCTTTAAAGTCTCGTACAAAATATACTGCTCTACGTCTACAGTGTGTGATTCATGGGTTTGTGGTTTTGTTATCTTGTTTAGACCCTCATCTTAGCAAGGGGTGGCACCCCCTAAACTTTTCTCCGGTGCGTTAAAACGCCAACCGCTATTCGTAAATTGCTTCCCGGTAATTGTTTTGTCATTCTTTTTTGGTAATTTTTACGATTTTTTTAAATAAGGGTATCACCTTCAACACCGGTTAGGGTATGCCGTCAAAGTCATGAAAGTGAGTGGTGTGTGGTGTTCCACCCAAAGATAATTTATGGTAGACTTTTATGGTACAATATTCTTATTAGTATAGGTCTACAACTTTTATGTCCATGTAAACTTGTACATTGCCACTTTTGACGCTGCAACCGCATGAAATCCAATATTCCTATCTTATGTTCAAAATGTGAATTTTCGCCTTTTTTTGGAATATGACAATTTGTGCAGACTGCATAGTTCTATTACATCATAGTGCATCCATACTATGGTTTGTTCATACTTATTGTGTATCAATGGAAAGAAGAGGACCATAGCTACCCACTGGGATCAAAATCATAACCATGGGGTGGGAAAACAAATCTGTTAAATGGGATAACAAAGTCCGTAATATGGAAATACAATTTACAAGAGGGATTGCAAGAATCACTTTTTACTCTTACAATCGGAAAACTCTTTATATCATCTTGACTAGTTTTACATGGAAACTGTGTTTTACATATTTAAATTTGTATGAAACTAATCACTAAAATTACGGCTGAACATGTACAATACATATGGTCAATTGAAGGCCATTTTTGAAAACAATGGCTGGCCAGTCTTATTTTCCCTTCTAATCAGCTTTATCCTTTCCAGAGACTTGTAGTGTTTTTAACATGATTTTTGGTACAAAACTAGCTTCCTACACATTCACAACTCGCGTTATGATTTGAAATATACCAAAATGGCAGCCAGTTTGAAAACCAAGAGGTCCGCCATCTGCCACCCCTGGGACTCTCCATCAAAACTTTTCTTGCTCTCTGGGACCTACTTTAAGGTATCTAAATAGGTGCACGGTGCTTTAATCATTGAAATCCCCGGGATTTCCACAGTCCCTTGACTAGCACCTACAATATTAGGAGAAAATCATTGAGCATAACATTATAGGGCCACAATGGCAAAAAAATATTCAGACATAATGAAAGTGAATCTTACTGAAACCCCACGTCCACAAATTTTGAAAACAATTGGGTGTTTTGACATTTTTTAGCTTATTTGGCGTTTCCCAGAAAGATTAGTTTGGCCGAATGGCCCAAATGCCCACACCAGTTAATTCATTTGGACCCCGTATACTTTATCTGGTCCATATATTTATGAAATTTGTGGGGTCGATTTGTAGATTTAAGTTATCATGGATGAAATAATGGAAATTTGTGTAAACAGACAAAATTCATTGTCATTTTATTATAGCTTGGGATTGTAAAAAATGAGATTGAACTGCCTCATGAGGGTGATTGTTTTAAATTCTAGGGCTTACTTTCTACCGCTATAAAAACGTAAACTTTTTAAAATGAGCCAGTTAAGAGTAAGTGATCTTTCTTTTAATTTTAAGTATGTTTGAAAATAGTAACACGCCCGGTACACATATTATTTATGAAAATTTAAGTGGGTCGATTTGTAGATTTTAAGATTTACAACTGGATGACTAATGACAATTTGTTGTAAAAACAGACAAAATTGTCATTTTATTTATAGCTGTGATTGTCAACAATTATGAATTGCATCATGATTTGTTTTAATTGTAAGGGCTTACCTTCGCCGCGCTTAATAAAAACGTAAACTTTTAAATGAGCAGAGTAGAGTAAGTGATTTTTCTTTTATTTTATTCTGTTATGATAATAGTAAAACGCCCGGTAAAACGGTATTAGTGAATAATGAAACGAATGACTTATAAAAGATGAATTTTAACTTTCCACTGCTTTAGAACGAATTCCCCTTGTAGTTGAATATGCACTTGGGGAAGGTGATAAGTCACTCCATTGCAGTGCATATATCTGTAGTAATCCACGAAGTGTAATTTTGACTCTTCTAAATTTAAGAGTGATACCTGTACACGTAAGTCACAAAAAACAACAACTTTTATTAAAATGTTACAATAAATTTAGCTAGCAGCTGTTATAATTCGCAAAGCAGTGTGACGTGTATGTGTCAACATATCGTGGATGGATTCACATTGCTTCTTTAATGAAATGTTTTTTAGCTTTTTTTTAATTGTTGCCTTTTTGTGCGTGGCTTGATGTATTGGTAAGAGAATACAGTCAAAAGCTCGTTTGGATCTATTTGAATTGAAATTGATTACCCAGAATAATCTAAGGTTTAATGCATAAATGAAAAGCTTTTACCAGAACAGCCTTTTGGTTTCCATAGAAGAAGGGAAGGGGTAAAGGGTTAGAAGCTAAAGAAGATTGGACGTCCGTGGCGGGATTCGAAACCCGGGCCTCGGCGCACCAGTCCCCAATGAGAAGGAGCCCACGGAGTCAGCGATTTCGTGCCAATATGAGGTTGGTACGATGACGTCATCGCGTCTTTTTGGACTTTGTCATTGTTGGACATTTCCTAACCTCCATTGAGTTCTAGTGGTTTGGTAGTGATAGGGTTAGGGGATTTATGACTCACTGAGAATTCAATTATACACATCTCTTTGAAAAATCCGTGATGTTTCCTTTGAATCACGATAATCTAAAAGTACAGTACTTAATGGTGCCAATTGTGCTTTCTGTTTATGGTAGCAAGACAAAATAACTAATGCTGCGTGCATTATTGTCGATAAAGGTGGAGCCACCAAGGACTGAATTACAGGTGCAACGAGAGCTTTCCAGTCATCCATATTTATTTTCTGTGATATGTAGTGATTCATCTAGATTAGACGCGAAATAAATTCGACTTTATTTGGATAAAGAAATAACTTAAAAATGAAAAACAAAAGTGATTTGATATGTTGCTGCATTCCAATAGAAAATATAGGTTGAATTTACCTATTTGCTTTTTTCCAATAGGAATTAGAAATCACAATTTGGTACCAAAGAAACAGTTCTCAGCTTATTCTTTCAGATGAGGGTATTTTGGATAGACGTTTACACCAGAGCAAAAATCAGATTAACATTTTTTAGGGACACCTGTATTTGAAATCTCCTCGTTTGCCACGTTTAACGCATGATTGGTATTTTTTATAATATCTATGAGTTGACATTAATTAGAATGTTCAAGATATTGTGGTAATTATTGAGTACTTAATTAGTGTGAAGAGGGTGGTTGGTGATGAGCAAGAGCAGCAAATAAGTCTAAATTGACACCGGGATGACCTAATGGTCGTGTTTCATTTTCCTCATATGCTATCAAATAACTTCTAACAATAATTCAAATCTATGTAAGTGTACATATCATCGGGAAGTCCTTGGTTAGAATCGTTGAAACATAATGTTTGCTTAAATATGGTTAGGTAATCCTGAGAGTAAGGTTATAGTGTATTTCTTATTCATAAAATCAAAATGAGTGGGATTTCGGGTGATTCTTGCAATCATGATTTTTACAAAGTACATCACAAAAGTATCAAAAAAAACTGTTGGATTTTTTCGGCAGCCATTGGTATATGGCGGCCATTACAAAAAAGACCTCCTTGGTCAGTATTAATTTCAAGACAATTATACTTGGACATGTTTGATATACCTGTCAGATAACATCATTCTTATGCAAAATGCGTTTACCTGAATCAGGTGTGTGTAAAACAGCAAGGCCAATCTGCACGCTAGGCCATTAACAATTAGCATAAAAGTTGATTGTACAGGGTGAGTCAGAAAGATTTCACTCGTTTTGTTTATTGAAAAAATTGAAAAAATCTATCAAAGATACGGACTATCACATATAAAACTAGGATTATTTCACCTACGAGAGAAATTTTGAATTTTAATTTTTGAACTTTGCATTGCGAAGTTATTCTAACTTAAAGATAGGTACCCATTTTCACTCTGTCCACGGAATCACTGTTGTGATTTGGCCCAAGGGAATTTGGATGAGTCTACATAAGTAAATCTGGGGAGCATTCTTTGCTGTGTGAGTACCTTTGTGTAAAACCTTCATCAAGAAAAATGTGAAACTATTTCATATTTTCTGAAATAAATAACAAAATCATGGAAATCTTACCCACCCAAATTTGAAGCATTACTTCAATAAATGTTCGAATTGTTCACATATCTGTTCACCGAAACTGAATGCAAATATTTAGGCTATCATGTGCAATACAGCGGTTGACCCATTTTTACGCTGATCATTGATGGGTGGGGGTTACTTTGGGGAATCAATTGGGACATTACAGAACCTTGAAACGTCCATCTGCCTTTCCTTTGCATCTCAATCTTTCCTCTCCTTCCCTATCTTGTCTACCTCCTTTCTGCTTGTCCTTTTCCCACTTCCTGTTTACCGTTAGTAAACCTCGTCTACATGAGCCATTTTTGTAAACAAAGCTCACGAGGGGGGGGGGTGGTTACACCCCCACTGTGATTTTCGTACGAAACAACGACATACGTACATTTGTACCAAAGGAAGCTTAGAGTTGTCTTCTCCATGGTACCAAATAAGTACCAACAGGAAAGTACGAACTAATGAATATAGGGTAGCGAAAATTGATATTTTGCCATTTTCGCGACTCAAAAACCTTATTATAGCTCCTAAAATGCTGTCATTATATAAACTAGTCATTTCACATCAAGTAGAGTCAAACCGCATGAGCATCTGATTTTCCTAACCTTTTTGGCGAACCAAATTGCAGAAAAAATTGGCAAAGTTTGTCAATGTGTGTGGTCTATGAAATTGGCAGTTTTGCTGACATGCGAACTTTATGACGTTCATTGTGACCGAATGCTAGGTAGTTGGTACCCCGGTGGATGTTTGTTTTGATGAAAAGAAGAGGAAAATGTCAAGTGACAAATAACATTAAATAATTGGCACCAAAAAGGGGGTTTAGCAAACGGGGAAGAAAACCTGAAGGGGGGTAAACCACCCCCCCTCGGTAGACGGAGGGTTAAGATTTTTCTGGTGAGGCCCATATGGAGGGGACAGTGCCTCCCCTTCCCCCTCCTGCCCCTGGTCCGCTACTGTCATAAGGTGCAACGAGAGATTTCAGATAACAGGTGTCCAAAATGTGAAAATTCTGTTTTTGGCACGGGTGTGTAAGTTTTATATCAAAAATATCCCTATATAAGGATAAGCTGAGAACTGCTTCTTTGGTACAAAAAATTGTGAAATTTCAATTTCGTATAGGAGCAAATACAACATTCAAGGTCAGCCTAGTTTTATTGCAATAATTTTAAAAGGGGGGGGGGGGGGCCCTACCATACAAATCCCCATTTTGTTTTCATTTTAATTATTCTGTGATCACATAAAAGGCCAGGGGATCTACAAACAAATTAATAATGGGCATTGGAGAGCTATATGAAATCACTACATATCACAGAAAAGGTGGATGACTTGAAATCTCTCGTTGCATCACCTTTCACTATTGTTAAGAAAAATATTATCAATAAAAAAAAAACCGAAGAAATAAAAACATAAAAAAAATACAAAAGTTATTAAGCAGTAGATGACGTCAACTCATTGGCTCTTGTGCGTGGACGTGAACCCAATTGTACACCGTGGTCAATATGGTTTTGGCGGCTTTGAGCAATGGGCCAGTGGTCGAGCGCCGTCACTAGTACTACGGAGGTCGCCGGTTCGATCCGGCCAAGTGGCATAGGGTTTTTGTTAACACTTGTGTGCGCTGACCATCTACAGGAAAAGATTAATAAAGGACCCATCCTTATCTACCTGGAGACCTAAGTAGTGAAAACTTAAAAAAAACAAAAAAAAAAAACAAAAAAAACAATATAAATTGTATATGTAAATATACCGTTCTGATGCCCATCGCTAGGAAAGCATGGGGACACCTTTCGAAGTAACAATATAGATTATATCTAATCCAATCTTCTACCAACCAGTCTTGTGGCTCAGTTGGTTTAGAGCGCGTCACTAGTAATACGGATGGTCGCGGTCGAATGCGGCCAGTGCATATGGGTTTTTTCAACAATTGTGGCGCTGGCATTCTCCAGGGAAAGATTAAAAATAACCACTTCTAAAAATGGGATTTTAAAATATTTTTCTGAAATCGAGGGTAAATCTTTTTGACTCACTGTGTATAATTTGAACATAAAGTTGTCAACTACTAGTAATTATTTACTTTTGGGACAAATTTAATTAACTATTGCACACTAAATTTCTTATTTATACACTGAGGAGATAGAGGAGAGTAAGGAGAGAGAGAGAGAGAGAGAGAGAGAGCGAGTGAGAGAGATGAGAGAGAGAGAGAAGATGGTGAGAGAGGGTGGGAGAGAGAGAGAGAAACTAGAAATGGTAGCAGAAGCAGGAAGACAGAAAGGGGGCATTGGATGGGTTCAGTTCACGTCTATTACAACATAATCTCATATAAAATTGGATCGATGAGCCCATATATATGGTCAGCTAGAGTTGGCTAGGACAATAGCTTTTGGGGTAAATTCTCGATTTTATGATATCATGTTCGATTGATTATTTTCAACACTTGGATCCTCAAAACTGATAACCATTAAATTGGGTAATGTATATTTGTGCCCTTATTGCCAAATCAAAAATAAAAACTGTTTAGCGGACCAGATTTTGAAAAAAGGAGCAGGATCTTTTTATTTTTTATTTTATATGCATATTTGGAATGCTTAAAATATAATAGATTCAATCTGAAGTGAGAGCATGGCTTTTCTTCAGCGATGAAACAATATAGTGTATTTCTTTTTATGTTTGTCCAATATTACATTCGAAAAACGTTCTCGGTAGGGGTTCTACCACCCTATCAAGTGCCAAATTGAGGAAATTCGTATCCTCAAAAATCTTCTACTGTCACTTTAAATGTGATTACAGATTTACTATGCCAAAACCATTCTAGCGCAACTGTTTTAATGAATTCACCAAGTCACGGAACATGCCAGATGTAGGAACATGCCTGACACGCCCATTTAATATGTTCGCGTAACCACTCCGTATTTGCACTGTGTGGTGAGAGGCAAGCAAAGTAAAAGTGCCTTGCCCAAGTGCGAAAAGATTCAATTACCACCGTTTAAAGCGGGTGGTACATTTACTGACCCCACTTATCTGACACACTACTTGACCCCACCTGATACGAGTGATTTAGAAATATTTGTATGACATGTTAAATAATTAAATTTGCCACTGTTTATAATGCAGTCTAAACTTGATGGACTATGTATGGTAATTTTCTTTCCGCTAATTAAAGCATCGTAGACTTACATTAATAATGAAGCCTTGTGCAAAAACCGCAAACTTATGTCGGGTGCACACAACCCAAAAAATGCGCTATTGAATTACTCGAAAAAATACCATAAAGTGCGTCACGTCTTGGAGCTTTTTGCAGTGCGAAATTTAGGGAATTTTTTATAAATCTATTAAGTAGGCCTATCATAAATTTAAGATCAATTTTTTAATTGTAAAAAAGACACACACACGCACACACACCACCACACACAACACAACACGGGCACGGCATTACAAAACGACTGCTTTGAAAGACTATAAACAGACAGATTGATTAACGCGGGCAAGTGCGACGTGGAGCAAGATTGTTTAAATTATTGTTGACAGCCGATCAAGGTTATATTCTTACAGAACCTTTTTAAATCGATAGATTTGTGTAGATGATGTTTATAATTCCAAGCAAGTGGGGTCAAGTGGGGTCAGATAAGTGAGGTCAGTAAATGTACCAACCGTTTTTAAGCGGCATTTCAGATATGTATCATCGTTTCTCTAGAATACTTTCAAAAATTTAATTGTTTTAATCATTAAACGTTAGACTTGGTATCCACATTTGTATGAGTTTTGTAAATGTCGATACTAAGTTGTATGGAATTTGCAATTTTGTGTTCATCCGTAAATAATCCGAATCAACCGTTTTGCAAATAATTTTCCTCAAGGATAGCTAGTGAGCTATAAAACAGAAGGGTACCAGGAAAATGGACAGTTAACATTTATGATATCGAATATCGTGGTAGGGAAAAGGCTGTTGTCCTTTCAAACAAACTCACCCACCGTTTTTTAGCAAACATATGGAAATCTTTAAAGTTGCCCCCCCACAATCCAACGGAAAATCAAAATACAGGATAGAATTAATATCCCATCTTTAAGTCAAATGTCCTGCGATCCTTCAGAGATTTCTGCTTTGAAGCCATTTGCTTTGAAGTATAGCTTATGTAGATCAGTGCAATATTGATTTGTTTAAGTATAGAATATCGTAAAATATGAGGAAACTAATCAAATTCCGAAATATCATATTAATATTGCAAATGCCGCCGTCTTGTGTCTACCACTTCAGCGGAAACCAGTGAATATATATCAGAACAAGACACACTCATCAGGCAATATTATTAATACAACTTTCAATTCGCAGCTGCCATGCATTATTGGGGCTTACCGATGCTGAAATATGTGTTTATTTCTAGATATACCGATTCCAATCCCAAACTGTATAGAATGAAGACGGTTGGGTTTCTATTATAAGCAAGGGACAGATATTTATACTAAGTCAAATAATTCTCAAATTATTATCTAAATATATAAAGTCGTGCAACGTGGTTCAAAGGTGAACATTTGTGCAAATGGTAAGCAATGGTAATAGTTTGAAATCGGATAGACAGTCAGAGAGAGAGGGGGAGACAGAAAAGGTTGATGAGAGTGTAGATGTGTCGTTTTCTGGTTAAAATGGACTGGAAGTGGCAGGACCACACTCCACAGGCGAAAGCCCACTCTCGTGCTGTTAATGCAGAGATTAAACAGCTTCTACAAACCTCTCAACCGTCAAACCCCCTGTCCAACCATTACACCTACGATGAGAGCACCGAAGTAATTAAAGTTCTCAAGAAGGGAAAGCTCATGGCAATGACAACATCCATACCGAATTCTTGAAGAATATGGCAACAGAAGCTGTGCGATGGCTCCCAATTCTTCCTCTTATTACTTGCCATGGGAAACGTCAACTATTCCCTCAGATGGAAGACTTAAGGTCATTGCACTCCTGAAGCCCAAGAAACCAACAAATGACCCCAAGAGCTACAACCCATCTCGCTTACATCTCACATCTATAAGCTGCTTGAGCGACCTGATACTCGGCCGGATCAATGATACGGTCGAGGCAAAGTTACCCCGCACCCAAGTGGATTCGAAGAGTAAATCAACCAAATGACAGATAGCAAGACTAGTTATGACATCGAGACAGCCTTCTAGAAGAAGCAGAAGTTTGAAGCAGTCGTCATAGACCTAACTGCCTGAGTACGATACCAGTCTGGCATCGAGGTCTAGACCTAAGCTACTCAAAATCTTCCAGAGGTCAGCTGTTCAAGTTCATTATGCTTGCGATCCAAGATAGATCGTTCGTCCTGGAGACATCGAATGGGCAGTGCAGTAGAAAGCACAAACTTCGGAATGGTGTCCCACAAGGTCTTCACCCCCCCCCCCAAACCCCCACACCCCTCCATCCCCATGGCACCAGTCTCTTCAACATCTACGTCTCAGATATGCCAAAGGAGATTGTTAGAGTACTCATACGCGGACGACACGGCACTTGGAATAGCTGACTGATTTACTCCCTTGAGTCCTTAGAAAAAAAACAGTGTGCAGAAAGACCTAATCACCGTAAGCCAATTCTTCCAACGATGGCCATTGAAAATCAGCAAACCCAAGACCGTCAGCCCTGTGTTCCACCTTGCAAATCGATGCGCAAAAAGAGACCTAAACATCACTATAGATGGAGAAAAATGAGAAAGGAAAAAACAAAAAAGGAGAGGGGTCATTTTCTCAACACCTTTATTGTTTTTTCTTTCTTACATCATTTATCGCCGAACCTCCCACTGTTTCTTCTCTCCGCCCTTCTCTAGTGTCCCTGGCCTATGCTTCGCCTTATTTGACTAGGCCTTGTCCTCTTGCTTAATTCCTCTTTTTCTTACCCTTCCGTCACGTCCTATCCTTCCTTCCCCTCAATTATCTTGTCCTCTTCCCGCCTTTTCTCAGTCAAATGGACGCAGCCTTACTGTTAAACCAACACACCAAGGCAAACGCTGCCAAGACGCAGTCGTGTCAACCTCTCAGAAGGCCGCAGGAACTGGATGGGGTGATCTTTCTTGACACCTACATACATCAACTGTTGACCTTGGCATACTCTACTGCTGAAATACGCTGCACAGTATGGAGTCACAGTGTACTTTCACACAAGATTGATGTAGTTCTGAATGATGCAATGAGGACTTGTTAGTGGTTGCCTTTAGGCGACGCCTGTAGAATATCTTCCAATTCTGTCTGGCATAGCTCCTGCAAACCTTAGGAGGACCTTCAGACGATCAAGCTAGCCAAAGAAAGGTGATGAACTGGTGGCCTAATCCCCCACCAACACCCTTTGAGGATCAGAGATTCCACGGAATCACTTTGCTACCAATCCATGACACTGCAGTCACAGTATCACTATCGATCATCCTGGATAAATGACAGGTGGTGTGAGCAATGGTCATCCGCTACTTTGAGCCTAAAGCAGTTTCGTGGACAGCCAGTAGCAAGCCCAAGGCTGTGACCTTGATAGAAAAGCAGGGTTCAACCTCAAACAGACTCAGAACTGGCGTGGGTCGTACAAAGAACTTCACAAGATCGGAGTAGGACTTTCACCAAATGCGATTGGCGAGAGCCACAAACCACTAGCCACATAGTAGATGACTGTGAGGTCTAAAGTCCCCAAGAGGAATCCCAGGCCTGATCAAACCTGGATGATGAAACTATCAGCTGCTAAAGACGGATTTCAATGTGATTTTGGATTTGCACGAACGAACGAACGAACGGATGAAAAAGAAGAAGGAATGAAAATTCAACCAAACAAGCAATGATTGCTGAGAACCAACACGGTGCTATTTATATTTCACGCTGTATTGTAGTATTGACAATTATGCGCAATTATTTGAACATTGTGTTGCGAAGTTTGAAATCAGTTTTTTAGCATTGAAGGGTACCCTGTCTAGAAAAGATTAACGGCATAAATTGGTACACTCTATGGTGGTCTGTTTTCACATTGGATCCAGGAACCTACTGGTCTTGGTATAAAACCACAAATACACCTTGTGGTCAGGTGCAGTACTTTGTACTACTCAGGGCTCTGTCTTAGCTGAACTTATTGAACTTGCCAGTGGGAAACCTGGGAAAGTGGGCCGGGTGAGTTTGTGGCTCATGTCCCTGCCCATCTTTAGATTGCTTTTCAATCTTTCATTTTAAAGAGAGCATGTTTTTGGAAGTAACGGTCTAATGAGTATATTGAAAATACATAGATAAAAAAATATAAAAAGTAGTGGGCGGGTAGCGAAAGTTTGCCCATTTGGGGGTACCAATCCTGGATGTGGAATTCGTATCCTCAAAAATATTTCTGTCCACTTTTTAAATAGGTGATTACAGATACTATGCAAACCATTCTAGCGCAACCTGTTTTACATGAATTCCCAAGGTCACTGGAACTGCAGCTGTTAGAACACGCCCTTGAACACGCCATTAATATGTTCGCGTAAAAACTCCGTATTTTGCACCTGTTGGGAGAGAGAAGCAGGTAAAAGTGCCTTGCCCAAGTGCGCAAAAGATATCAATTACACCTGTTTAAAGAGGTTGGTACATTTACTGACCCCACTTATCTGACACCACTTACTTGACCCACCTGATACGAGTTATTTAGAACTATTTTGTATGACATGTTTAAATTAATAACATGAACTGTTATAGATCAAGTCTTAATCTTGATGGACTATGTATTTGTAAGTTTCTTTCCGCCGTAATTAACAGCATCGTATACTTACTTAATAATGAGCCTTGTGCAAAAACCGCAAACTTACTGTACGGGGTGCACACCACCAAATAAATGCGCTATTGAAATACTCGTAAAAATACCATAAAGTTAAGTCACGTCTTGGAGCTTTTTCAGTGCGAAATTTTATGACTTTTCTTTATAAATCTATTAAGTAGGCCTATCAATAAATTTAAGATAAATTTTCTGTAATGGTAAAAATACACACCACGCACACAACACAACACACACCAACACACGGGCACTGTTTACAAAACGACTGGTTGAAAGACTAATAACAGATGGATTGATTAACGCGGGCAAGTGCGAGGTTGAGCAAGATGTTTTAAATTAATTTGTTGACAGCGATCAAGGTTATATTCTTACAAAACATTTTAATATCGATAGATTGTTTTAGATGATGTTTATAATTCCAAGCAAAGCTGGGGTCAAGTAAGTGGGGCCAGTAAGTGGGTCGTTAATGTACCAACCCGTTTTTAAAGCCGGCATTTCAGATCTGGATCCTCGTTCGCTAGAATTACTTTCAAAAATTAGATTTTTTTTAATCATTTAAAACCGTTTAGACTTGGTAATCCACATTTGTCTAGTTTTGTAAATTCGATCTTAGTTGTATGGAATTTGCAAGTTTGTCGTTTTATCGTAAATAATCCGCAATCAACACGTAATTTTGCAAATAATGTCCTCAATGATAGCTAGTGAGCTATAAAACAGAAGGGTACCAGAAAATGGACAGTTAACATTTATGATATCGAAATATTGTGGTAGGGAAATGCATGTCCTTTCAAACAAAACCACCCCACCGTTTTGTAGCAAAGATATGGAAATCTTTAAACGTTGCCCAATCCAACGGAAAATCCCACTAAGGATAGCATAATATCCAATCTTTAAGTCCAATGTCCCTCGATCCTTCAGAGAGTTCTGCTTTGAAGACATTGCTTTTTTAGTATAGCTTATGTAGATCAGTGCAATATTGATTTGTTTAATTGTATTACTATCGTAAATAATTGTGAGACTAATCCACATTAACCACCGAAATATCATATTAATAATATTCAAATGCGGGCCGTCCTTGTGTCTACCAACTTCGCGGAACCAGGAATATATATCAGCCCCCCGACACACTGTCATCAGGCAATATAATTGTTAATACAACTTTCAAATATCGCATCTGCATGCATTATCATGTGGATTACCGATGCTGAAATATGTGTTTCTAGATATACCGATTACAATCCAAAATTTAATATAGAATGAAGACGTTTGTTTTTCCTCTTTCATTAGCCAGGAAGGACAGATATTTATTTACTACTCAAATAATTCTCAAATTATTATCTAAATAATAAAGTCGTTCACCGTGTTTTCAAAGGTGAACATTTGTGCATAATGTAAGCATGGTAATAGTTTGAAATCTGATAGACAGTCCAGAAGAGAGGGGTGAGACAGAAAAGGTTGATGAGAGTGTAATATGTGTCGTGTTTTTTCTGGTTTAAAATGCTGGAAAGTGGCAAGACAAACACTCCCAGGCGAACGCCCACTCCTTCGTGCGTTACTGGCAAGATTAAACAGCTTCTACAAACCTCTCAACCGTCAAACCCCATGTCCCAACCATTCACCTACGATTAGATCACCGAAGTAATTAAAGTTCTCAAGATGGGAAGCTCCTGGCCATGACAACATCCATACAGAATTCTTGAAGAATATGGCGCCTGGAGCTGTGCGATGGCTCCAACTCTTCCTTTTTACTTGCATGGGAACGTCAACTATTCCTCCAGATGGAAAGACTTCAAAGGTCATTGCAAGCCTGAAGCCCAAGAAACCACAATGACCCCAAGAGCTACAGACCCATCTCGCTGCTATCTCAAATCTATAAGCTGCTTGAGCGAACTGATATCGGCCTGATCAATGATACGGTCGAGGCAAATTTAACCACCCCCGCACCCAACTTGATTTCGAAGGGTATATCAACAACTTATCAGATAGCAAGACTAGTTATGACATCGAGACAAAGCCTTCCAGAAGCAGCAGAAGTTTGGAGCAGTCTCAAGACCTTAACTGCGGCCGAGTACAGTCTGGCATCGAGGTTCTACCTACCCTCAAGCTACTCAAATCTTCCCTGGATGTCAAGCTTGTCAAGTTCCCTTATGGCTGCTTCATCCAAGACAGATGTTTCGTCCTGGAGACATCCAATGGGCAACCAGTAAGAAAGCACAAACTTCGGAATGGTGTCCCACAAAGGTTGTGTCCTGGCACCCAATCTCTTCAACATCTACGTCTCAGATATGCCAAGGGAGATTGTTTCGCAGTACTCCTACGCAGGTACGATACGGCACTTTGAATAATTGCTGATTCATTTGAGTCCTTAGAACAGTGTTGAGGGAAAGACCTAATTCACACCGTAAGCCAATTCTTCCCCACCGATGGCACTTGAACTCAGCAAACCCAAGACCGTCAGCCCTGTTTTCCACCTGGCAAATCGATTGCGCAAAAAGAGAACTAAAACATCACTCTAGATGGAAAACTATTCAATGACCAACACCAAAGTATCTGGCGTCACAATGGACCGCACCTATTTCAAACACAAAAAAACACAACAAGGCAGTCGCTGCCAAGACGCAGTCTTGTGTCAACCTCCTCAGAAGGCTAGCAGGAACTGGGATGGGGGCATCTTTTGAAACCTTAAATTACATCAACGTTGCTTGGCATCTCTACTGCTGAATACGCTGACACAGTATGGAGTCACAGTTTACACTCACACAAGATTGATGTCGTTCTGAATGATGCAAAATGAGACTTGTTAGTGGTTGCACTTTGGAGACGCCTGTAGAATATCTTCCAATCTGTCTGGCATAGCTCCTGCAACTTAGAGGAACCTTCAGACGATCAAGCTCGACCAAGAAATGTGATGAACCTGGAAGCCTAATCCCCCACCAACACCCTTTGAGGATCAGAGAATCCACGGAACACTTTGCTACCCAAATCCATGACACTGCAGTAACAGTATCCCTATCGATCACTCATGGATCAATGAAGATGGGGTGAGCAATGGTCATTCCTATCTTTGGGGGGGGGGAAAACCTAAAAGCAGTTGTGGAAAAAAACCCAGACCATCTAGCAAGCCCAAGGCTGTGACCTTGATAGGAAGCATGGGTCAACCTCACCAGACTCAGAAAGGGGAGTTGGTCGCACAAAGAGCTTCCTTCACAAGCTCGGTAGAACTTTCACCGAAACTGCGCTTGTGGAGAGCCACAAACCACTAGCCACATCGTAGATGACTGTGAGGTCTACAAGTCCCAGAGGAATCCCAGGCCTGATCACCTGGATGATGAAACTATCAGCTGCTTTAAAGACGGATCTTCCACTGTGATTTTGGAAAAAATTGCACGGACGAACGAACCGAACGGGCTAAAAGACTGAATACTGAAAATTCAACACAAACAAGCATGATTGTCTGAAACCAACCCATTCTATTTATATTTCACGCTGTATTGTAGTATTGACAATTATTCGCATTATTTTGAACATTGTTTTGGTAGTTTTGAAATCAGTTTAAATATTTTAGCATTGCTGGGTACCTGTCTAGAGAAAGATTAAAGGCATAAATTGGGTCCCTCTGGTGGTCTTTTTGTTTCACATTGGGGATCCAGGAACACTTAGCTAGGTATAACACCACAAATACACCTTTTTGGTCAGGTGCATACTTTGGCTACTACGCAGGGCTCCTGTCTTAGCTGAATTATTGAACTTGCTCGTGGAAACATGGAAGTGGCCGGGTAGTTTTGGATCATTTTTCCCTGGCCATCTTTTAGAGTGCTTTTCATCTTTTCATTTAAGAGAAGCCATGTTTTTTGGAAGTAACTGTCTAATGATTATTTTGAAATACATAGATAAAAAGATCATAAAAAGTAGCTTGGGCTGGTATCGAAAGTTGGCCCCATATTTGGGTGCTTTAACAAATCGTGGATTGTGGCACATACTGGTGATGCCCCGGCTAGGGCGTGCGTATGGGTTTATGCACTACTTCCTTGTAAATGTGACGAACCGGCGCGCGGTAATTGGCTGAGAAAAATATGTAAATAGACGAGTGTGTGACATCACCCTACTTAATAGGTTGTCACTGCTCGCGTGGGAGCTTGTTGTACTGAACACCTAAATTTTATCAAATAAGCGAAGGATGTCGTCTTTCTTTTCTTCTTCAAAACAGTTTGTTGTAGTTACGTCCTCATCCACCTAAATGTTGAAATTATAGCCGCTTGTGAAAAAAAGTGGAGTTCAAAAGCAGTCGAAGTGGGTCAAAATTGTACCAGCCCCCCTCCCTCATAGTTGATGCTTTCATGCTTTAATTATCCGCATGTTATTGCTATTTTTTAAGTGTTTTAGGGGGAATATACTCCTTGCATGTTTAATTTATCTGTGACCTATTTTGTGACTTATGTGTATCAGACTGGGAACTAATGAATGAAGGTGGTATACCAGGGTGGTAGTGCGCTTTGAACAAGGCTAATGCCAGGACGGAATAACGAAGTGCATAATAAGAAATGAAGTCACACACGTACAAGGCAGGCTCAATGTCCAATAATGGAAAACCTGTTTTCTCGGCGAGAATCCATGTTTTTTCGATCGAAAAACTTGGATTCCCATTGAAATACCTCTTTTTCTACAGAAACTTGTTACATCGGTTGAAATTCCAAGTTTTTCAATTGAAAAATTTGGATTCTCGCCGAGAAACCAGGTTTTCGAAAAACTGGATTCTCCTTGCCGATATACCAATTCGATTGAAAAACCATGTTTTTTCAACGAGAATCCAAGTTGTTTCCAATTGAAAACCTGGATTCTCGTCGCTACTGGTTTTCCGCGGAAATCCATGTTTTTCAACCGAAACCTGGATTCTGGGCGATATACCAAGTTTTCATCGAGAATCCAGGTTTTATCGAGAAAACCAGTTTTTCAATCGAGAATCCAAGTTTTGCAATCGAAAAACCAGTTTTTTTCAATCAAGAACCCCAATTTTTTCAATGATAACATGGATTCCTCGGCGATATACAAGTTTCTTCTTCAAAATCTAGGTTATCGACAGTTTTTTCATCGAAATATAAGTTTTTCAATCGAAAAAGCTGGTTTCTTCTTTTCCTTGGTCGAGAATCCCAGTTTTTCAATCGCAAATCTAGGTTTTTTCGTTGAAAAACCGGGTTTTTGGAGGACAACTTGAATTCCTCGCCGATATACCAATTCCATTGATCGATTGAAAACCTGGATTCTCCGCTGATATTCCTTTTTTTCTTTTCCAAAAAAGACATAAAATATTACCAACTAATATAAAGCTCAAATTCTGTTATATCTATCTATGCAACCTTTATTTATCAAACCCGAAGTATTTTTTGAAGATATGTTACGTTTTTTGGCTGCCATATTGATTTGCGTCATGTTACTACTACTTAACAGTATCAGAATACAATTACGTGGTCTAACCACATAATCAAGTACTTCATTTTAATTTTTTATCGCAGGTAATTTGGCTGGTTATAGGGCATATTTTAAAAATTATTAGATTTGGCTTTCATTTTGAATTTGGGGAATTGAACTCAATGTTACAAGTAACCTGGGTACCATGCAGTCTTGTTCATTGGTCCTATAATTTTTATTAACTCGATATGTTTATATTAGGGTCCCATAATATTTTCATTTATGGCGCCGCCATCTGGATTTCTCAAAATGCCCAAGGCTGCCGAGTGGCACCTGGAAGATTCTTATTCTACACACCCTAATCTATCATTTTCACAAAAGAATGTGTTATACACCAACCTTTACGGTCAGGCCATAACCTAGACCATATCTCTCCGACTAACAGATTTAACAGATATTTTGAAGGTTTTATATATCTTTTGGTAATATTTATGTCTTGCGCCTCAAGGTGCATTTTGTTTCGCCTGCTCAATGTATTAGCATTATCTTGGTTCTATTATGCACAATATATTCGTTATTTTTTGTTATATATGTAAGATATTTTGTAACAATAATTTTGGCGTGTAAAATTCAATGCAGTAGTCGAGGCGATTCAGTTGTGATTTCAAATATTTTCTCCAGCTGGAGGGAGGTGTGTGGAGCGAGTTAAACACGGGTAAGTAAATTATTATATTTAATCTATTTAAAATTTGCAAGTTTGATAATGGCTGATTCAATAAACCTAATATAAGTTTAATATAACCTTTATTATAGGATGTACCAAATAATTCTAATTAAGGTAACGAGGGTGTCATGGAGGTTAGCTTATTTAATTGGCTTATTGAACACATCATGAAACAGTCGATGTGTGTGTGTGTGTGTGTATGTGTGTGTGTGTGGGGGGGGGGGCTTGTGATTTGCCTGGTGTAGAAGTTCTTATAGTCCGCTGGATTCATACTCCACCTACAACGGTAAAGAACAGGGCACTCGATTCAGTTGACTCTTCACGTAACAATTATAGTCGGTTCATGGTGGTTGAATCGTGTTTCATTTTGAGAACAGAAACCGGTGTGGCAGGAGATATAGTCCTACGGACTCACAGTCCACCTACAATGATGAGGAATAGGGCACTCGATTCAGTGTTGACTCTTCACGTAACAATTATAGTCGGTTCATGGTGGTTGAATCGTGTTTCATTTTGAGAACAGAACCCGGTGAGGCAGGAGATATAGTCCTACGGACTCACAGTTCGCCTACAACGATGAGGAATAGGGCACTCGATTCAGTTGACACTTCACTCAACAATAGTTTCACGCTTTATTCCGTTGTCGTCTATGGAGCCCAGACTATATATGGCTCCCGGCGGACTATATCTACTTTCACACCCGTGTCTCTCCCCTTGTTGAAGAAGAAATGCGATAATGACAGTTACTTCTAAGAGAAGATTTCAGTAGCTTCCCCAGTTGCTTCCAATGGAGTTTTTGTACAGGTACTGATGTGAATCGTTAGTGATGAAACATGGCTAAATTGACAGTACTGATCACAAACTTGCATTTTAAGGGTGTTTCATCTCTAACGATTCACATGACTACCTGTACAAAAAACTTCCAATGGAAGCAATGCATTGTGGGAAGCTACTGATATCTTCTCTTGTTACTTCTTGTGATTTTAAATAAACCAAAGGAAACATACTTTCGAATTTATTATTATTATTATTATTGTACAATTTGAAAAGTGTGAACAGAAATCTCGAAAAGGGGATTGTAAACCTGATTTTCATTACAGGCTTATTTGGAGAATTTAAAATAAGAAAGTTTAGCTATCTAAATAACACCATTATTCGGATTTTGAAGGCGTGTATTGATTGAATTTCCAGTACGTGTAATAACCCGAGAAATATGTGTACATGCGAGTAGCCAGGACCCCGCACCCTGATCCAAACCGCAATGACAGAGATCCAAGGGCAGAGCACGGGTGGTGCCCTGAAAAATATGCGATTTTTCGCAATTTCAGCCTTATTGCAATGCCTCTTTCTTCATTTCTCCCTTTTTGGCGTTTATTTTTTTATTTTTTTTACAGAACGTGGTGCAAGCGCTCTTTCCGCACCCCTTGGCTACGCGCATGATCTGTCCGTAAACTGAGAGAAATGACAAAACAGTGGCCTATGGAGGGCCGTGATGGAAACATTAATCAATTAGCTAATCATATTCTAATTAAAATTAATCGTGCTTCGGTCGGGCGATTTTTATAGTCTTTATAAATCTATTTTTAGTTTTTATGCTCCTGATATTTGTTTCGCTATCCGTGGACATATTGGATCTTCTTTTTATAGGTCCAGCGCATCAAAGAAAAGATGCTCGTGAATGACTTGGTTACGAAAGCGGGGAACTAAACTGATTTTTTCATAGATAAACATATCTACTATAACCTGTCCTTACGAATACTGTCGTGCATGTCAAGTCTAAAAGTTGCACATATTCTTCAAAATTAATAAAATGTCGTCACAATTTCAATTTCCTTCTCCCTGAATATCATTGACTAGTGTGGTGTACACTTACTTCTTTACAACTTTAAAGTATCAGAAAAACATTCATTGTGTCTAAACAACATAATCTAAGACTTCATTTTTATTTTTTAGCGCCTTATTGCTGTTAAGCCATATTTTAAAATTATTGGATTTGGCTTCCATTTGAATTTGAAGTATGACTTAATGTTACTAGTGCCCTACACTTGTTAATTGGATCCTATAATATACATGTACAACCCCTAGTTTGATAATCTTGTTGAATGATAATTCATCATTTACATTATGACGATATCCTATCTTGAGATTTCTCAAAACGCCCAGGATGCCCAGGTGGCACCCGGCAGATTCTGATTCTACACACCCTAATCTATCCTTTTCATCAACAAAATGTGTATATACATGTACTCAAACTTTAACGGGCAGGCATACCTTGGACCATATTTCTCCGACTACCTCAAGCAACTTAGTTTCAAGCTTTTTCCCCCGTTTATCGTTTATGGCTATGAACTGTGGCCTCCCGTTGGATCGTATCTGCTTTTACAACGGCCGCTTAAAAAGCCACAAGCATAATGGCATAGCCAGCTGATCAATAAACCAATAACAAGCAATTTTAGCGAGTTTAACACTTAAGAGCAATTATAAAAAAAGCAAAACAACAAGCATAACCTGGCACATTTCAAAGGAACATAAAAGAGCCGAATAAACGCCATTTATACTTACCAAACCGTGAGGACGCCTTTTGCTATAGGATATTGAGTCACTAAACGTTCATTTCAGAGATGGCCTTGACGCGTTGATTAAAATCATTGAATCATAGATTTGTGGTTAATAAGCAAATCTCATATATTTCCAATGGGAATCTATAATACGTTTAAAGCAATATTGCACATTTTTTTAAGAGCGCCCCCAAATTTTCCAAAATTTGATATTTTTGCACAGTTTACGGTTGTAATTGTCTAGGAACTATCCTGCGAACGAGAATGCTAAAATGCGTATTTGTCACAAAAATAAGCGATTTGTATTAGAATTGGGATCCCAGATTGGACATAACGGCAGAGCTGGAAATGCTACGTTTATGTCCGTCATGATGAATAGTGCCCCTCGAGAAAATAACCATCTACCTTGACTTCGCCGAACATTAAAACACTAATGTATGAGCGTGACACACATTGCGGTATTTCCCGGCTATTCACATTGAAGGCCATTTCCAGCAGCCGTTGAATTATGATCATATCTGGGGATCCCGATAATAATTATTCTAGTACAAAAATTCCTTCTTTTGTGACACATAGACATTTTCGACGAGCTAACCATTCACAGGTATAGTTTACTAGCCACTTACAATGCAACCATGTAAAATCCTCCAAATTTTTGAAAACTTGGGGGCGCCCTCAAAAAATGTTCTAATATTGCTTTACGCAATAGATTGCGTTTAATGTACGATACGGGGTATAAGCATTAGAAAGTAATGAATGACCCTGACTATCTTTTTTAAAAAATCTCACCCAATTAATTCTGATGTGTAATCGAAAGGGGTTTTCACCGACGACTGTATCCAGGTAATAATACAAGCTATAATATGCCCATAAGGGACTAAACCCTCCCTTAGCATCTCCTAAGATCCTTGTTTTCTTGCTCTGTAACATTGTTAATTGTCTGTTTTGATTTGTCATATCACTGGAACATTGTTACAAATAGATTTCATTGATTAATAAAAAAAATGTAACATTATTAAGTTGAACAAAGGCAATCAAGATATTGTTAACATTCTCACAAACACAATTTTAATGTGTGTAAAGCCCATAGGAATGGAGAAAAGGGGTGTGGCTTAACACAACCCTCCGTATCTAAGCTCGCGTATTTTTCATTCGATTCCTTTCATTTTGTCACACATGAAAGTATATTAGAATGTTGTTTTATAAAACACAACAAATCTATTATATAGTGATTGCATGAAGGTCAATCTCATTTAATCCTTGTACAATGTTTTTTGATTCACGTAGTAATTTGTCCAGATATATGAAAAACACCCGGAAAATAAGCAATAGCTATCTTTTTTTCAGGATAGTTTCCTAATGTTGTTAAGGAATAACATATCAAAAGTCCCCGGATACTCCTTCTTGTGCTATTTGAAGAGTAGGGAGTAAATGCAGGGGAAGTAAATCACATTAAAGTGAGTGGCCATGACCCACCCAGTAATTATTTGGCCCACCCAGCATAATATCAGCTCTATATATTTTGTTGGCAAAATGGCAAAAAGATGGAAAAATGGTGTCAAAAAGTGACAAAAAAAGTAGAAACCTTATAAGCGGCACTGGCACATTCAGAAGATATGAAGTTTCTTCGATTTGCTCCCAAATTATAGGCCCTAGGCCATGGGAAGAATAGAGATATTGTTACACATAAAAAATAAAATACCCAGAAGCAGATAGGGACAATAATAGAGCTTAAGACATCTGTGTAACTTTGGTAGGCTAACCTTTTAAGTTTGCCGTAACTTTAATCAAACAATGTGTCCATAACATAAATAGCATAGATCGTATCATTATATTAAAAGAAAACCACAAATGTCACAAACCCGTCAAACATGGTACAGGGCCCGCATAAAGGCGTGTGTTTTCTTGTGGTACACACACGCATTTCCGCTTCGTCCTGCTGCATTATAATCGCCGGCGACTTAATTAACATCGTGTTCTGTTTACCCATAAGCACGGCTGATGGGGCTTTAATAATTTCAGATGGTGCGGGCTAATGTATAGAAAAAGCTTTTCTAACCTTGCAAAAATATTGATGTAAATAATTTTGAAAAAATCTAGACGGTGTACTATTTTTCAAATGTGCCAGTGTCTCTTTAAGAGTATTTTTTTTTTTAAATTTTTAAAATCCATTATTTTAATGAATCATTTTAATTCATTCGTTACAATATTGGAAACCCGCAATGGAATAGGATCATAGGTAAGCTCCTGATGAATCCCGCCTCAACTTTAGGTCTTAGTTCATTTCACCCACCGCTTTTTGTACCTCTCATGCATTTGTTAGTAAGTGTCTATATGGCGTGTTAAATGACATTAACCTTTTGTTATATATCGTTGAATACACGTCATGCAGACACTCAAATTTCGCGTCCACACTTGTTGCTCGGACTGATGTGTTGTAATACTGTTTTTAATAGATTCCCAGTTCATTTTGAAAATATCCCTAAAAATATAAGAGACAAGCTTGTCATTAACCTAAATGGCTTCCTTTCCAGCCTCAAGTTTCATCTAAGAGAAAACAGTTGGTAATTTCCAGTATTTTTTAGTTTTTCATGTGCAATATATATTTTTTAATTTATCAATCAAGCATCATGGTTTGTGTTGGATTGTTCGTAGTTTTTCCACTGCTTTCTGTTTCTCCTCTTCTGTGTTGTTGAGTAGTTTTGGGTTAGCCACTTCGATAGTGTCAAATGCCACTGTTTGTTCTATCCCCGCCAGGCTACTTTTGTCTGTCCTTTTGTTTTGTACCTCTAGTGGAAATGCTGCGGACTCTCCTTTGCAGCTATGATGCTTCTGTTTTCTGGGTGGTTTATCTAAATTAAATATAGTGCAATTTAATGTTTTTTGTGTATGCTTTGTATGTTTTTTATGCTGGCAAATAAAATGAAATGAAATGAAATGTCAAAATATCGCAAGTTTAAAGTGACATGAGGATATTTTTTTGAGGATACGAATTTCTCTCAAATTGCATTGGATCGGTTGTAGACCACCTACTGAGAACGTTTTGAAAGTGTATTGGACCAACAAATACAAAGGAAAACCGCAAACCTTGTTTTGAACTTGTTTGCCTGCTATCGTAATCGTCCCTATAGAAAACCATACTTTGAATTTCTGTCGTGCACGACAGAAATGACTAAATTATCAACTTGTTACATAAAGACGGCGTATTCGGCATATTCACTTCAGGTGTGATCTAAACCATTGGTAAGCATTCCTTAATATGACAAAAAAAAAAAGTGTTCAAAAAATTGGGGGCGCTTCTGTCTGGAAACGTCCTCATGTCTCTTTAATTGGACCTTTGATTTGCATAATTATATTTTGAATCTGATTACATATACATTTTACGCCAGACTAATAATTACCAAATCTTTCTAGAAAGTGAAAAATCAAAGGCAAAAAATGACTGTAAATTTAGCAATTTATTTCTTTTGACCTTGTAATGAACTTTGCTTACTGCATATTGGAAATATTACAGGTACAAATATCCAAGAGAAGATATCAGTAGCTTCCCACAATGCATTGCTTCCAATAGAAATTTTTGTGCAGGCAGCCATGTGAATCGTTAGAGAAGAAACATTCTTAAAATGCAAGTTTGAGATCAGTACTGTTACTTTAGCCATGTTTTCATTTCTAACGATTCACATGAGTACCTGTACAAAACCTCCATTAGAGCAATGCATTGTGGGAAGCTACTGGTATCTTCTCTTCAAATATCTATACAAATATGGCTGTGAAATTGAGACAAAAGTGTTTAGGCCTAATATACATGACAATATTATTTTATGATTTGACATCAACTAGTAAATATTTTTTTATAAACTAACAAGGAAAAAAATTAATAGGGGCAACTGGTTTATTATATTAGACTACATTGTTCATATGCTCGTATGTTTGGTCTATTAGATTTATAGACATGTTTCTCTTTTGCATTTTTTCCTTACACAAAAGAAATTACATTTACTTTTCTGAATATTTAATTAATGAAAAAGATAAACGATTATTCACTTGCTTTTTTTAGTCAATTAATTAAGTAATGTCAACCCAGTAAATTATTTTTATTTACCACACTGAATAAATTGGTATAGGGGTAAATTTCTAAAATGTTCGAATTGCGTTCATATGTATACAAAGATTTGTGTCATGTCATAAAGATTAGAAAAGGTATAATTTGCCCTATGTGCGATTTATGGTTATTTACTATATGGAAATAACTGTTAAAGGTTATAGACCGTATTCTATATGACGTCAGCCACCAGACATGTTGGTGGACCAAAGATTGAATACCTTCCGGACTACAATACATTAAGCTGTCAGTCGATCCATGTTAAACGATTGCACAGGATCATTGACAGGTGAAATGTATTGTAGTACTGGAATGCGCCTCTATCGTGTTCCCACAACATGGCTGGCGATTGAATACGGTCATAATGAGGTAAAGGTTCAGAATGCTCCAATTCTTTCCAACAGTGTATCAAATTGTTCGTCTCATTGTGCATGAACTGAAAAGATATATTTAAATGGTTTAGTTAATTTTATGGCAAAAGTTATAGGGCTTAGGCCAATAAAAAATATTGTATTGGAGTAACCCGGCCGACCCTAAAATTCGGCCCGTCCCTAGACTTTTCAACAAAAAATTTTTTATTTTTACTCGTCAGAAAAAAAAAAGAAAAACGAAAAAAAAAGTAAGGCAGCTGAACCCGGGTGCTGAATAAAGGCTCTCTCCAGAGTTCCAACTGAGTTGTTTTGTCATTGTGTGATCGTTATAGGGCATGCTCAGGATTCTTCAAAATGGTCCAAATCTTCATATGATCCCAAAGGATAGAAATATAATTATACCCGCACTCATTTCACCATTTGGGCACGTAATTAGAGGCCAAATACACAATGCGTCTATCTATCTAGGAGTCATCATACTTAAATATTATATGCAATTTCTGTTATAGGATGTAGCCAGTACAAACAATTGTTGAGAAAGTGATGAAAAATGTCTCTGAAAGAATTACCCCAGGATGACCGGGCCGTTAGATTTATGAGCCTAAATACTGAAAACAATATGACTGAGATGGCAAACTATACCTGTTAATCTCATTTAGAAGTATGATAACATAAAATTTCTTTACGTTGGGATTTAGGTTAAAAAAACATTACTTGCAATATTTTAAACTAGGCCGAACATCAAAGCTCCTAATCACATTGTGTGTGTATGTATGTGTGTGTGTTGTGTGTGTAGGGTTTGTGGTGTGTGTGAAAACATATATGGCCGCTCTACAGTGAGGTAAAGCCTATTAGAGGCTTCAAATAACAAAAAGTGAGTTTATACATGGGTCAACAAAAGCGGAAAAGGGTCGGACGTGTCGAAAAAATAACCAGCATATCCATCACCTTCAGGATTTAAAAGTATGTGTTCGTCCAGGTGTGCCAGGTTGTAGTTGAGGCAAGTTCAAGCAGGGGTGGACACTAAGTGACTGTCGTCTGTTGCTTCTTTACCCCATAATATGGCGATGATAAAATACGAAAAGTTCGCGCATACGATTTTTAAATTTAATTCTGAGGCCCCATTATGATATAACCTTTTATGTAATTTATGTGAAAGTCATTGTAAAACGTTAGGCGGTAACGAACTTCGCTACCGCCGCCTGCGTGACTTCTAGCTGGACTATAAAAATGCTTTCGTTCAGTGATTTCGACTTGCCTGACTAACCACAATTAATCCCTCACGAGTTATCATGCGACAATGCAAAAATGCGAAAATTGCTCTTTTGCAACTTTAACCATTTTTACAAAAAAATTCCTAGAGGGTGTCCTCGAAAAATTTTCATATTGCTGAAGGAAATAGTTCTATAGATGATTGGATGGACATTGTTTATGTTTGTGGCCGCTCCCTGTTGGTGGTTAAGGGAGAAACTGGCAGGCAGAAGCCCCGATACTTTTGCAAGGGAATTTCGGTTTTCTGCTATACTTGGTTTCAAATTAAATAATAACAACATTCAATAACATGCTTGCTAATGTTACCAGTTGCATATTGTAACAGATTTAGACAAGAAGGTTCTGCAAGTAATTTATGACCAGAGTTTATGTGGTCGTCATTGAACGACTGGAATATTTTGCCTGAATTCAATATGTGAAATCATATGTCAAAATCATCTATAGAGATGGACAGTTTTGTCTTGAGGGGACACTCGACGATTTAGATTTTGCTTGCATCATTTTCGTCACGCTTTCAATGTTAGGCGAATTCTCGCTTCCGATTTCACAACAAACTCAGTTGCCAAGTTGAATGTTGTACACGATTGTAAAAAAACGGGAAATAGTGTATCGTTCAGAGTATTAGACCAGTCTAAGCACATTATTGTGCACTTTTTCCCTAAAAGCGTGAAACTTGGGCATGCGATACAGATGAGCCCCTGAACAAGTTCTGATCGAGTGCCAAAAATGTAGCGCCCCCTAGGCTACCCGCCCTCTATGTTACTCCCTTATTATTAAATATCCTTTCAAGAGCTATATGCCATAACTAAACCATTTTGTGACCAAATAAGGTCCAATACGGTTTAAAATGATGCAATATATATAACTATTCATGTACGTCAATATCACATGGTGCCCATCTTAATTTAAAAATGGCCGCCAATTGAAAGCCACAGTTAAGGCCTAACTTGAGTTAAGAATGATAAAAATGCTAATTTTGAGGACAACCCCACATAAGTAATGCTGAGGAGTTCAGAAGCACCACTATGCATAGCAGCAGTAACAGATAGCAGTAAATCATGAAATCAAGATGGCGGTATTTCAAAATGGCGCCAATGAACTAGATTGGAATTTGGAATTTAAGCCAAATAAAGCATACCTTTTTAGAAGGGGTTAAATGATTCATTTGTCAGCCTTATTGTTTGACTGAATAAGGTCCGTAAGTGCGGCAATATATCTGGCCATTGATGTAGGTCAATTTGATATCATAGACCGTACCCCCTAGATTTGCAAAATGGCTGCATAAATATCCACTAATTATCCACATCCTAAGCATTACTCAGCCGTATGAATGATGAAAAAACTAAGGACGGTCCCACATTGACAATGCGAAAGAGTTAGAAAGAAAACACTGCTGAACATTGAGTCAGCCACATTAGCAGCCATCTGAATATTCAAGATGGCGAGTGAAAATGGCTGCCAATACCACATTTTTCTGCAATATATACCTCTGAACCACATTTGATCTTAGTGCTACTGACGAAACTATTCTAATTGGAAGAATTCAAAATGACCAACTTGGTAGGAGACCTGTTAGTATGCTATACCAGCAGCTTACTAAGAATCTTAGTATCCTGAGTCAGTTATTTTTGGCTCTGTTTGTGATGTTGAATTAAAAATACAGTGCATTAAAGTCCAGCGATTCTGGATTTGCATCATCTTCTTGAGAACATACTTCGAAACCAGCTCACTCAAGCTCTTGCCACCTTAGAGGATTGTGTCCAGAGGTAGTTGGTTCCACCTAGTTCCAGTCCCAATTAAAAGGACCAAGTAGGACTAGGATGTATAAAAGGACCAGCACAAGTACCCAAAAAGAGAATCCAGACTTTGCAATAAGGCTCCAATGAAAGCCCTGCGGTAATGAAGGGATAGTTAGTACAGCTGACTCTATGGACGTCTCACAAATACATGCCCTCATTTAGACCATTTGGTAGAGTGTATCAATGGCAACCTTTTCTTGTTGATTGTGTATATAAAGGTCTTTTGGCAAAGTTTTACCCAAAACTTCTCAAAATAGCCATCATTTTACTCAGGTGGAACCAACATTTGGTTTTTTTAATTTACAAATTTTGATAAATTTTCAAATTTCAAGTTTTTAACAGCTTTTAACAGGGTAAAAATTGGTTAGATAGCCATTGATTCTGCTTTTCAGATTCTAAGAGGTACATTTCCAAAAACCAAAACTGGGGCCCGTACCATACAACACCAAATCAGAATCAGTGACTTATACTGGCCTAAAAACAAATGTTAGGTATTGGAAGCCCGTACTAAAAAGACAAGCTAAGTTCAAACGTCTATGGTGCAAAACGTTAGCTGAAACTTTAAGCTGAATTTTTTTAAAACAAAAGCTATGTTCTGGACATTTCTAAAAAGATAATGCATGCTATTATGTGATATGGTACAAGCTTGAACCAAAAGTATTGGCACACTTTTCTTACCGTACGGAACAAAGATGAAACCCTGAAATCTGAAATTGGGTTACAGTGCGCCTAACAATACCCAACATGATTGGTTAGGGAAAGGGAGGTTTAGGGATTGGCAAAAGTTCAAGCCTGACACCAAAAAAACAATCATACCAGTATCTTTTTATTTCTATTTCGATTATAGGTGCAAAATTAAAATTTACTACATCAAATGGAGATTGGTAATCAGAAGAAGTTAAGTTCATTATTTTCATTATACCCCAGTTGAAATTTAAAGCCCAGTAAAATGTTTCACTTGATAATATGAACAAAAAAATCCCAAATGTTTGTCTCGACCACTTATTATACACAGTCTCCTATGGCCAGTTTAGTACATTATCAGTCTGAGAGTCCAAAGTGTGTGAACATATTCGGATGTCAAACTGTTATGATAAAATCGGACGATTTACGGCCCAATATTAATTGGTCTCGTATGAGTTTTAAAATAGTGGGCTCGACTGCACTCACCCAATATTCCGGCAACTAATAGCTCGACCAATTAATTGGGCTCTTAATCGAATCCATCTTAATCAACATTTATGCTTTTGCATCCAAATGGCTGGACCGAATTTGACCAAAATTTGGAAATTGTTTTTTAATGAAACTCGGACATGATCGTTTCACACCGCCTTGATGGAATCTCTTACTTCCAAAATTTTAGCAAGATGTTATTAATGAATTAAAGTGGCTATGCTGGCAGATTTCCATACTATTCAGGAAATGTTTGTCAGGGTATTGCACAAAATCTAACATAAACCCCTTTGTGTTATTCACCAAATTACTATTAGCAAAACAGTGATGTAAAAGGGACATGAAAACTGGGTGCAATTGTTCATTGTCCCATTATGTTTGCACTAAGATACTCAAAACCTAGACGGAATTTCTCATCAGACCACAGTTAAAATCATTATAACAAAAGTGTATCTTCGTCTTGGTTGTCAAAATAAGAAGATGTAACTGCATATCAATAAACATGGCTCATATCTTCTAATCTGAGGGATTGTAGCTCTCATTGAAATAATAATAAGATAGAACATCACATATATTCAGGGCTGAATTTTTCCACCACAACGATCGTTTAACTTGTTAACAAGTTACCAAGTAGTGTGTTCTTTATACCTTTACATTTCGAAACAGGATCGTTAGCATTTCAATATGAATTCCTATAAGTGAGTAGGCCTACATGGAAAATCAGTGTGGACAATTGGAACAAATGGCAGCAATCTTGACTTTGATTCTAAAAAAAAATTTTACTGATAAATTAAGAGTGCATAATTAAAATCTAGATACAGGACCTTTGTTTGACCAAAAGCGGGGTGAAATTTGATCACCAACATCAGGAGGTAAGGGACATTTCATATTGGGTAAAATCGAAATATAATAAGAGTTCATTAGCGGCCATTTTGAAATCAGATGCCATCTTGAAATTCGAGATTTTGCTATCTGTTAAACGGCAAGGCCATAAGGCGTTTCTGAACTCCTCAGCATAACCAATGTTGGATTGTCTTTTAAAATAGGGTTTTTTATCATTCTAACTAATTAGGCTTAAGTATGATTTCAGTGGCGGGGGCCCATTTTGAAAAAAATCTAAGATTAGCAGCCATGTGATTTTTTAACCTGTTTGAATTCAATAGCTCTAACATATTCATCATTTGTTTTAAATCGTACTATACCTTTTATTTGGTCACAATAGTGGAATTAATGCATTAATTCTTGACAGTAAAGTCATATTTCTTAATTGGGTGTTTAATTTTTTAAAATATAGATGGGGCGCTGTAGGCCAATAGGGGCGCTACATTTTTGGCACTCGATCAGAAAATGTTCGGGGCCCTCATCTGTTAGCTACCAAGTTCATGCTTTAGGAAAAAAGTGCACAATACTGCCTATTTTTGTGCTTAGGGACGGGCCTAATTGTGTTGTAACACCATACTAGGGAATAATTACGCGACCTACCGTATACCCGGGGCGGGGAGAGGGTATCAGATATGACAGAGGTGGGGTAAGGCTGGCGCTTCCCAAACCCAGGGACATTCGTTGACAGAGTACTCCAAAAAATGGGGGTACTGTATTTGGTGAAAGACAGCCAAAATGCTCCCAAAATAGGGGGTGGGGTTTTGGGGCGGGCGAATATTTTTATGCAAAATTGTCCAAAAATGTGGTCTTTTAGATTTTTTTGCAAAAAATTTACCAAAATAGGGGGTTTGCGTGAAATGATCAAAATTTCCCCAAATAAGGAGTCTTTAGGTGACAGTGGGTAAAACCTTTAAAAATGTGGCATCTTTGGGTGACCATCATTTTTCAAAATATATGGGGTCACATACGCTTACCTCCAAGATGGGGAGTGCCTCCCAGTATATTGGTTATTACCAGCACTTGGGTGCATGCCCCTAGTCAAACAGTTTCTGGTCTCTAGTCTTTAAAGGTTGCACCCCCTTGTTACAAAATAAAACCTACACAAATTAAATTTATTCGGGATATCGGCAAAAAGGGGGAGGAGCCTCCATGGGATTCAGTGGGCGGCACCAGACTTCATTTTCGGGGGGGGGGGGGTGGTCGGGGGGAGTTAAATAATTATTTTGAGGGGAAAAAAACTTCGTCCCCAATTTGGCCAAACATCGCTGATATTTGCCCCAATTTGGAGAGATCGGCTGATTTTTGCCAAAAAATCCGTCATTTTTCTTTTCTGGCGGGGGGGGGGGGGATGACTTCCCATGCGCAGTTCAATAACTTACAATCACCAGTATATTCACAATACACCCCCTGTTTTAGTATGATTCATGATACCCAGAACAAGCACAGTCAGCTGGGGTTAACATGTGCACATCAGGCTAGTGAAACTCACCTTTGGTAGATTAGGCTGGCCCCCGTGTCTCATAGTGTTATACTCGCTTAGAAGTAAGTTTGAAGGACGGTGTTGTTGTATTGTAAGTCAAGCCTTTATAAACCATTACATAATATGCAATAGTAGTAGGGGATCCATGGGTGGCATAATTGAGGGAACCCACTCAAGGATACACAATTAAAAGGTTGGAGCAAGGGTTTTGGGACAAAATCGCGGGTGTGATTACGAATATGCACCATGAGAATTGTCAAGTTGCTGGTGGCAAGTGGATTTAAAGGGCCTATTACCCGATTTTCCTTTTTTTTTTTTTAAATATAGCTTATGAAAACCATGTGCAAGATCCACTAATTTGACTAAAAGTTTTCTTTAAGGACGTGTTTTATGTCAATTTGGGGTGCTGATTTCAAAAAAGGGATACCTTACAAAACTCCACATTGATGGAAAGTGGATTTTGAAAGGGGAATTACCCGATTTTCCTTAGTTTTTGGTTAAATATAGCTTGTATCAAACCCATGCGCAATATCCACTTATTTGACTAAAAGGTTTAAGAGTGTTTTTTTTTTTGGACTTCGAAGGGGGTGCGGATTCCGAAATATGCACCATGCAAATTGTTCAAGTTGGGTTGAGAAGAAAGTGGATTTTAAAGTGGCATACCCGATTTTCCTTATTTTTACATATAGCTTTATGAAACATGTGCAAGATCCACTAAAGTGACTCCTATACTAAAGGCGGTTTAAAGAAGTGTTTTATGTCAATTTGAGGGTGTGTGATTTCAAATAATACCATACAAAATCACCAAATTGGTTGGAATGGAAAGTGGAATTTTAAAGGGGAATTACCCGATCGTACTGATTATTTTAAATAGCATATCAAACAAGGCATAAGATCCAATAATAGCTAAAATTTTAGGAGGAAGTTTTAGGTGAATTGAGGGTGCTAATTTGGAATATAAACCCTACAAAATCATCCACGTGTGTGGGAAATGGAGTGGAATGGGAATGGAAAGTGATTTTAAGGGGAAATAACTAAATTTTCCTAGTAAGTATTAGTGAAAAAAAAAAAAAAAGGTTATCAAGGGAAAATAAAACTTTGAGACAAATATAGGTCCTTCTGGAGGATGGGCTGCCTGAGTATAATGTCATGTAAGTTATCTAAAACTGGTAATTAGAATTAAAGGGCACTCTACTTCCAAATATTGTCATTTATATGAGGTGTTCCAAAGAGGGAATCCAGCATGTTTTAATTGGCGACGCCACTTGTTCAGTCCCAGTTAGTCGCCGACCGTGAACGACGGCACAAACGTGCTAGGCGATGGGTAGCCGAGTTGTGATGCCAAGAAAGGTACCCGTCACATGAAGACAAACCGACGACGCGACCAACCCTCTTCCCAACTACACAAGACCACATTCTTTCAAAAATTGGCGGCAAAGTCTTGTTCAAATTAACAAAGACAAGAGTGCTCAATCGCCGAGACATAGGCTTCAAGCATGTTACTTGTTCATTGACAATCAGTCGCAATCGTAAACGAACAACCACAAGTTGATGTCAAGAATGCAAGTCGGCGACTTTAATCTTCTGTAGTCACCGAGTTTAGTCGCCGATTTTAACATGTCCAGTTGGCTTGCATGTTCTCTTCCGCCTTGGAGTGAGGCCCACTTTCCAACTGCACACGACCACTCATGATGCGACCAAAATAATCGGCGACCGCCTTGCCAAACCGCTCATGGTTCAGCCAACCGTCCCGATTTCCAAAAATTCCACGATTTTTTTAAGATGCAAGAAAAAAATCATGGCGGGTTTTCAAAATTTACAAGTGCTCCGACCACACAACACTGCAGAAGACTGTCCAGGACAGTTCCAGATCTGGTCAAAACTATCACGATTTTCGGAAAAACTGGCCACACGTGGCACAGTCTTGAGGCAGTCTGGAAGCGGTTTTTCTAGCATATAGTATGGGTAAGACTACAGAGACGTACAGCAGGACAGTCCCAGACCCTTGCCAAAACTAAAACATGAAAAAAAAAAAACCGCTCACGATTTTCGAAAATGGTCAATCGGCACCAGTCTGGAGCAGTCTGGAATTAGTTTTCTAGTAAAAAAATCGGCTGTGTGATTGCGCTTTGGTTTGCGACTGATTGGGAAATGAATAAGTGCCATACCGATCTGGTTGAGTTTCTGATGCTGTCGCCTACTTCTAGGCCATGCGATCTCTTGTCTTGAGCGTTTTGTAAGTTTGAACACGGACTGCGGCCGATTTGAAAAAAAAAAAATGTGGTCCTGTGTAGTCGGGGTAGAGGTCGGGTCGCGTCGCGGGGTGTCTATATGACTGTACCTTTCTTGGAGTCAAAAACTCGGCGAACAATCGACGAGCCAGCTTGACAGCGGACATGTCGACAACTTGTGCCGTCGTTCAATGTCTGTGACTGATCGAGGACTGAACAAATGGCGTCGCCAAAATTAACTGATTGATGCTTGTTGATTTCTGATGCTGTCGCCTACTTCTCGGCGTTTCAGCATCCCCTTGGCTCGTGCCGGACGGGGAAACTCGCATCCCTGGTCGGGATAAAAAGGGTAAATTTTGCAAGTTTTGAACATGACTGTAGCCGATTTTGAAAAAAATGGGGTCGTGTTGTAGTCGGGATGGGTCGGGAGTTGTCTTGCCGGTGAGACCGACCTTTAGGCATGGAAATCTCCAATGCCCAAATGAGCAGGGGGGATCGTGTCCTACCCCATCCCTGACACAGACAGAAAAACAGGGTAGTTAGCACAACTGCAGGCTATGATTTCAGATTTTGAAAAGCCCGGCTTGGCCAAAACATTATGTGTACTTATCATTCCATCATGAACTGAACCATGACAAGTCTGCAGTTGTGCTAATAAAACCAGTTTTCTGTCTTGGGGCAGAATCCGAGGGCCAGCGTAAAAATAGAAAGACCATGACATTACAAGAAAATTTGACCGTTTCGCACCTTTCCGGTGGTGGTGGTGGTGGTGATGGGGGGGGGGGGGGGCCCACCTCAAGATAGACCCTCTTCTTTATAACTTTTTTTTGTACACAATGAACCCCCCATTTTTGTGTGCTGTCTGACCTTTTACCCAAATACCCCCTTTTTAACTCTCAGAACTTACTAACCCCTATTTTTTCTAGTCTTGATCCCACCTTTTCAACAAGTTTGCACATAAAAGTATCCACTTTTTTTAAACAATTTTAACATCCAATATTTAAAATGTGTACACACTACGCGCACCATTTGAACAATTTTATAATTCATGGAAATTGAACTCTGAAGAGACGCACGTCCTATTTGAACTTTTGTTACCTCATGGGACCCGTTCTTAAAGTTACATACTGTATGAACGACACCCATTCTTATCAGGCTGGGTATGAATGGACTCGATTATTTTTGGTTATATTTTACCTGAAAGGCCCTACTTCTCACCTGATGGCCGAGACAAGATACCGTCATTTCAGATAGGCAGTGCCCCCGGACCTTTTAGACTGAAGATCATAACCTTGAAGATTTTTCTAGCATAATTAAGACTCGTTATCACGGTAAATGAGCGTGTAACTAAAATGATGCCCTCACTCAAAGACGGACTGGAGTCAAGTACTTATTGGACTTGTCAATTAGAAATTATAGTTTTCGTTTTTTTTTTTTTTGAAAAGAAATTATTAGTGCTACATGATTGAACTGATGCGTCATGTTACAAAGTTGTACAATCCATGTGTAAAGGTTTCAGGTGCAAATAATATTCACCACATTGGTGCTTACTTTCACTAGCTCTTACATCAGTAGTACCCTTTTTTATGTATTTCGTGTAGAGTTTTCAT